>MU159658.1:32508-92875 GCA_015888305.1 Antheraea pernyi
TTTTTTTGTTTTTTTTTTTAAGTAGCATATGGAAATATAGCTTAGTTTTTTAGCTAATCTGTCTGCTATATATAGCACAAAGTAAATATACCAAAATTCGTCAAGAATATTATGAACTAAATTTTTTTTTACTTTCGTCTGTTATCCTGGAGAATCCCTTGCGTTTTATGAGATAAAAAGTATCCTAGATGTAACCTTGTGATATTGGTTATAACTGTGCCAAATTTCATCTAAATTGGTTCAGTACTTTCAGAGTGATTCGTGTTTAAAGGTATAGACAAACAGGCAGATCCTGGAGAATCTATTGCGTTTTATGGGACAAAAAGTATCCTAAATGTAATCTCGTAACATTAGTTATCACTGTGCCAAGTTTCGTCAAAATCGGTTCAGTACTTTCCGAGTGATGCGCGTTCACAGGGACAGACAGACAGACAGACAGACAGACAGACAGACAAAAATTTTAAAAAGGTTAGTTTTGGCTTCTATATCGATAAGAAAGCCTACCCCTATCAAAATTTTCAAAAAATATTTAATGTACAGATTTGACCTTGCTACAGTTTTATTATAATATAGATACGTAAATAATAAAATTGTAATATTGTTTCTTTAGTTAGAATTTTGTAAATATTACTTTTGTGGAATTAGAATATCTACTGAAAATTAGGTCCTATAGTGCTGACGATTAAGACGTTTTCTTTCTAAAATCTTACTTGATCCAATGCTTCGCTTAAAGTAATCACCCCGCTCAAATCATTTTCGTGATTATCAATCGCTTTACATAAATCCTGTTTAAAATTTTCTGTGTTTATTAAGTGATTAAAATAAAATTGCGTAATTAAAGTGATAAAATAATAACACTTACCTGATATTTATTCAGCTGGTCCATTTTCTCTTCAAGAGTTGCCTTTGGTGTGTACGTTTTTAAGCTCATTTCAGTGTCACTCAACCAGTGTTGCAAGCGATCGTTGGCACTATCAAATTCTATCCACTGCTGTATTTTGTCTTCAATACCACGTTTAACATCATAAACTGTGGCCGTAAATTTTTCAAGATCAGCTCTAAGAAGTCCTAGCTCTCTAGACATACCCTCTTTACCTCTGGGAGATAGTTTAGAACCATTATTGTCTATTAGATCAGATAACATTTTCAATTTGTTGTTACCAGTTGGTATAGCGTCTAATAACTCTTGGATTTTAGCTAATTTGGTTTGTAAAGCAGCTTTGTTACCAGTAAAATCTGAGAGAAGATGCAAGCGGTCCCACAAATGCTTTTGATAGTCTTGTAGCGATTTCTGTTGGTCCGCAAATTGTTGATATATTTCAAAAGTACTTTCATGTTTGTTAATAATGGATGTAAGTCGATTGGTTAATTTATTGTATCTGTCCCATACTGACTGTATAATAGATGTCATTTCATCACTTTCAGGCTTACTTGAATACAGTGTAGCCGCTACGGTTTTAGCTTTTTCTGTTACAGTCTCAATAACTCGCTTGTGTGAACCAATTTCCTGAAGTAATGTTTTGTTTTTAAGTAATTTAGATTTAATATCCTGAGCAGAATTAAGTACAACTTTTTCTTCTGCATTTACTATCTTCTCTTTCTCATCTAACCAGGATAAAGTCTGCTGTAGAACGTCTTGATAACTAGACCATTGAAGAGCTTGAGACTCAAATTCTTTCTGTTGTTGTAAAATTGTGTCGTTGAATTTATCCCATCGTTCTCTGAGTGCTCGTATTTCAGAACGAATATTTTCACGGCCATTGGCAGCTGTTTCTGGTAAAACTTTGTCACCCGCAGTAGTTAATATGCCAATCTTATGCTCGCCATTGTCTCTTTCAAGAGAGAAAACTTGCAATTTGTTACCTTTATTTTCTATACTTAATTTATCCTCTTTTGTAGCCATTTGCGATAACTGCTCTTCTAAAGGCTTTAACCAAGCGTCAAATTCATTACGTAGTTGCTCATATTTTTTGTGATCAGCAACCAGCTCCGACCAGTGATTGACAATTTCCTTAGAAATTAAGTGTAGTTGTTGGTAACGACTGCTTACTTGTGTCACTAATGGTTTAAGACGTTCAACACCACTAAGTTGTATTAGGCTATGAGACTCATCCACAAATGAATCCAGTTCTTTTTCTTTAGCATTAATATTATTACGGAGGTCTACATATCTTTTAAGTTGCGATTCCTTTTCCTTAAGCGTTGAGCACAAGCTTTGATCACGGCATTTGGATTCCATATCTTTCAACCATTCTGTGATAGACTCGATAGATGAATCAAACTTATCCCAAATCTCTAATGTATGTTTTAATTTCTGTTCGGAAGTTCCGATACTACTGACCGCATTTCGTAATTGATCGTGTAAGTTATCAATTTCTGCTTTGATGGCATTGTTACCTGATTCTGATGTGCTTTTGCTAACCGTTGAGAAGGCAGCCCTGATTTCATCTAATTTACTGGAACCGATCTTTTCAATATCTTTTAAAGCAATTGCGGAATGTAATTTTCTAATTATCTCAGGTTTTTCTCCTGTAGCATTTTCAATATCTAGTAGTTTCTCGGATTGTGATCCAAGCCATTCTTTATATTGTTGAATAAGACGAACAAGATCCTCATGGCGTTTTACACAATCTTCTAAATTATCTTGTAAATTTTGTGATTTGGTTACAATATTTTGAAATAATTGTTTAATCGATTGTAAATAAACATTTAATGAGGCATCGTGAGTCTGGTCTACTAATTGTTGAGCTTTATCACAAACAGACTCGACTAACTGCTGGTGCGTCATTATTTCTTGGTGCATTATTTTATGATTTTGTAACTGCGCCTTTTTCTCTTCCAATGAAGCTTTAAGTTCCGTGTGTCTCTGCATTGCTCGCTCAACGTCTTTCAGCCATTTTGTTAATTGTTCTTGAGCAAGTGAGAAATCTGAGAACTGTAGTAAACATTGATCTAACTTATTAACCGTTTCTTGGAAACTGTCACCAAAACTGTCCCATAATGTTCTTATTTTGCGAATTTTCTGGCGTATAACTTCTCTTCCATCTGGACTAGTGTGTGTGTATAATTTCTCACCTAAACTTAAAAATTCTTCAAACGTGGGAGTTTTCTTATTTCTTGTTTCATACAGTTCTTTTGCTTTATTTTGTTTTTCCTGCAGAACAGCATAGTCACCAACAATTTCGTTCAGGTCTTGAAGTTCTCCAAGCATACTATTAAGCCAGTTTTCCATATTTTTATACTCATTCTCAAAAGTTTGATGTTCTGATACAAAAACTTCATATTTGGAAATAGTTTCATTAACAAGATTATTCAAAGTATGGTATCTTGTTGCCAATTTAGATGTTTTATTAGTAATTTCAGATTCATTGGCTACGTTTTGTTTGGTATCAGTCAAGGCGGCAAAATCTGAGCTTTTGGAATCAAGTTCACTTTGAATCTCTTTTACTTTTTGTAGATGGGCTACTTTAGCCTCTAAATTATTCTTAAGACTTTGATCTCTAAGCTGATTTTCTTTTACCTTCAACCATTCTTCCAATTCATCTAAAGTTTTTTGACTCTCTGTCCATTGTTTTAAAGTTTCTTTTAATTTTTTGTCTTGCTCCTTACATTGAGTTGTAAACTGATTCCATGTTGATTTTAGTTGTTCATATTCGTTTATAAGGACTGGATGACCATTAACACTTGTAGTTTGTAATACGGTGTCTAACTGTACCTTCAATTCTTTTAAAAGATTTTCAATATCATTGGTCTTTAATGTAACCTTCTCAATCAGAGCTATCTTGGAGTCAACGTCTTCTTTTTGGGATATGACACCGTAATTGAGCATACTGTTTTCAGCTACTATATGGTTGAGACGGTCGCGGCCTTCTTCAAACATTTGTACGTACTTTTCATGCTTAGTAACATGTGATTCACACGTTGCAATTCTTTTTTCAAGCTCTTTAGCCATTTGCCGGTATCTGTCAATACTTTTAGATAAACTTTTTTCTGCCTCTTCATCAGGCATTAGTTTAATCTTTTCAGATAGCTGTGATAACATCGACTGATGTAATTCTACCTCTTGGTGTAGGATTTTGTTAGCATGTAGCTGTGCTTTCTTTTCGGGTAGTGTTGGACAAAGTTTGTATTCACCCAATTCTTGTTCTTTATCACTGATCCATTTCTGGACTTGATTGAATGTATCATCAAATGACGATCTTTTATTAATTGTTGTTTCAATATCTTTAATGACGTTATTTAAGGAATCTACAGAGTCCTCAAAATAACCTCTTAAGGATCTTAACTCATTTCTTACATCCTCACGTCCTTCAGGAACAATGCCACTGAAAAGAGCTTCACCAGACTCGATGGCATTATTTAATAAACGTTGTCCAACCTCTTTATTTTCATTAAGTTTCTTTACTTGTTGTAAATCAGCTGCTGTAGGTTTAGCGTGCTTGCTCATAACTGCTAAATCCCTGATTTTAGAATTAGTATCTTGCAACCAATTTTTAAATTCAGCGATGGATTTGTCATACTTTTCTCTATTGGTTTTCAAATCCGTAAGCCTGTTGAGATGGCTCTCTATAAATCTATCAACAGCTTGATATCTAGAGACCAAGTGATTTATGTACTGTAAGACACGAGAATCGGGATTACGTGCCAAGATATTCTCTCCTGTTTCGGTAAGTTTCTTTATTTCATCTCCATAGTTTTTGACTTCTTGGTTAAGATTTTGAATTTCATCAATTTTACCATCTATTTCACTGAGATTTAATAAGTTTGCTGCATCGAGCCTGACTTTGCTTTCTTTTTCCTTTAACCATTCTGATACACGTTCCATTAACGTTTCATATTCTTGCCATGCATTAATATTTTCTTTGAGTCTGTTCTTAATTTCTTCGTAATTGGATGTAAGAACATCTAAATTCTTCTGTGCTTTTTCAGTTTGTTGAACGGCTTCTTGAGCACATGCTGGTTCTGCGACCAATTTCAGTATGTCGCAAGCATCTTTTAATTCTACTACTTTGGCTTTACAATCTGCAATTCCGTCTTCAACATCTATCAATGCAGCGTTTTTCACTTCAAGATTATACTTGTCGCTAGTAACATCAGGCATACACCATCTAGTTTTATCATCCAATATCTTTAAGTTCCTATTAAACATGGCAAGTTTGTCTGTGAATAATTTTTGCAAAAATGTCAATAAAGTAACTTCTGTTTTATTAGCATGTATGAGTACACTTTCAAATCGCTTCTGTAAAGTGCTCAAATCTTTTGGAACCAAAGATTCGTAAAAACCTGGATAATTGTCATTCATCTCTGATACATTTTGAGTTACATTATCGATTTCATCACTTAAATTTTGTAATTCGGCTTTGCAAGCTTGACATTTTTTCAAACGGTCTAGAATTTTGGCGTTATCGCCTGTCATGTCATCACATTTTATAATATCATCACGAATTTTGCTTACATTATCTGATAAGCGCTTGATGGTATCTTTTAGTTTACTCTCTTTTGATCCTAATGAGGATACAGCACTTTCTAAATTATCAGCTAACGATTGCAGAGCCACAAATTCGTTGTCAAGGTAATCAGTGATAGATGAAACCTGTCCAGTCGGAATACTTTTATTCAAGTTAGTTATTTGCTCACACTTAGCTTTAATACTGTTCTTCAGACCTTGATATATTGGCAGTTCTTCTTTATATTTATTGAGATGACTTTGCCCAAATCTTATTTCCAAATTATCACAAGCATTGGCCAAGTTTTGACCCGTTTCACTTAACCAGTTCACAACATGGTTCTTTGTGTCATCGATCTGTCTCCATACTAATGACTGAGATTCCAAATCTTGTATTCGTTTCATTACATCATCATGTGTTTTTTCCCATTGTGTTTGTGAATTTGAAAATGCTTCTTCCAAAGGACTAGTATTAAATCCTCCTAGTATTGATGCTTGATTTATAACGGATTGCTTAATCATATCCATTTGATCAAGTAATCCCTTTGATCTTTTTATGATTTCATAAGATTTCTTTGCCTTATCTAACGCTTGAGTGGTTTGAACATAATCATTAGGCGCATCTTTACATTCTTTATAAAGTTGGTCAGCTCGATTCATTTCTCTTTCAAAGGCTACAGTAAAGTTTTTCATTTCTTGAAGAGTTGATGATAAAAGAATATATTTATTCTTCGTGTCACGAACAGAATTAACAACTTGGTCCCAACTGTTATCAGCGGCAGACATAGCGTTTTGTATGGCACCCATATTAGGTTGATCTTCTCTCATAAGATGTAATCCTTCCTCTCGAAGTTCTTTTCTTATGGACTGTTTTTCTTTAAGTTCTCCGTCAAGTTTATCTAGTTGTTCAGTCATTTCCTGTATAGTTGCTTCGGTTAAAGGAACCGGTTTTTGAGCCATGTCATTTAAAACAGAGTGAACGTTATGTAAAACTTGAGATAAGGCATTATGCTGTAAGTTGAATTTGTCCCACCGTGCACCAACTTTTTGGACCAAATCTCGCTTTGAAGTTACTTGATTTAACAATGTTTCTGCTTTAATTTCAATTTCTTTCACTAAAGTTGTAGGTGACATAATTCTGCCTGTATTCTGATCAGTAACCTTGACTCTGGAAGGTCCATCCAATAGAGCTACACTGCTTTTCCATTCTGGTATCTTTGTTATGACATTTACAAGTTCCTGTTTTAAAACTTCATAGCTTTCAGGAGTTAGCTTAGGACCTTCGATCTGGTATTGTACATGACCAAGTTGTTGTTTAGTGTCCTCATACCAATTAAGGAGATCAGACCATTTCTGTAAAACTCCTTTGTTTTGCTGTATGTTATTTTCTATGATTTGATAGTGTTGAGCAATATTGGAATAAGTTTCACTCAAAGAACGAGATTCATCTGGATGTGATGCTAGAGTCATAGTTTTGATTTCATTGTAAATTTCTGTAAATTCAGGTTCTTTCGTAGCATGTTCTTGGAGTAATACATGCAGGGATTGCAATGTAGGTTCTACTTTTTCGGCACTGATTTGATCGTAACTCTCAGTTTTTCTTCTAAAGTCAGTAATCCAATTATCGAAATTGTGCAATTTGGTCATAAATTCTTGTTTAACAATGATACTATCCGACAGCTCATTAACTTTAGATCTGACAATCTCAGCGAGATCATTTGTGCGTTGTTTAATTTCAGATACCTTATTTTTCAGTACAGTAGCACCTTCGGGTTGTATGTTGTGACAGATTGTATCACATGTTTGGGATAAACTAATTATCTTTGCTTGCTGTTGTGATATCTCATTTCCAAACGATTTGAGTTTGTTTAACTCTCTATCTAATTTTTCCACTTGAGGAGTGTCCAGAGATATATTCCGGCTATTTAAAAGTTTCTCTCCACTTTCTATCCATACACTGAGTTTCTCAGCTTCCCGTTCAAAGTTTTCCCAGTTGGTAACAAGTTTATCCAGTTTGTTATTCCATTGGTCGGCTTGATCATGGACTACAGCCCATCGAGAGTGAATAGCATCAACTTCATCAGGAGCATTGGTTTTGCCAGATAATTGATGGCTAACACTGGACAAAATTTGTAAGTTTGTCAACTGTTTATCACAATCCGTAATAAGCGCCTTTGATTGTTGTTGTAACTGTTGAGCTTCAGGCAGTGTAGTCGGCTTAGGAATAGTTCCTAATTTAATCTCGGCTTCTTCGATCCAAGGTTTGATCTCTGCTACTCCTTTTTGATACTTTTGCCAGCTAGCCAAGTCATGTTCCACTACTTTAGTTTGATGTTCTGTAGAACGCTGAAGATCTGCCATCATTTTTTCTAATAGCGTAATTTCACCTTTAAGTCTGCTGGCATCTTGAACACGATGTTCAACCGCTAATTTGTTGCCTTGATCAGCTACATGTTTTATAGTCTCCAATTTCTGAGCAATTATTTTTTGCAGTCCCAAAGATTTTTCTACTCGTTCTTCAGGTGTTATATTTTCAGAGCGGATTTCGGATATCAAAGCGGGACTCTCTTTCTTTATCCATTCACGTACATGTTCAAGTTTGTGTTCTATTTTGATCCATTCTTCGTTGACTTTTTGTAAATGTTCTACTTTGGTTTGAACTTCTTCTTGAACTTTTCCTAATTTACTTTCAATTGCTTCAATGTCTTTTTCAATAACTGGTTTAGGCTTATTAGCAGTAAGAGAACGAAGTTCAGAGTAAGCTTGTTGCAATTGAGGTAATCTTTCACTTTTAGCTTTCTCCAAGTCGACAGTGAGTATTTTAGTTTCTTGAAGTTCACGACCAATGTTGGATACGCCTAGCTCTATACCCGGGTGAGCGACATAACTTTCTATTTTATCCAAATCTGATAACAATCCCTCTTTTTGGTATTCATAATTGGACCATACTTTCTGAGTGTCACGAAGTTTGTGAAGGCGATCAGTGGATGATTCGTAGGCAGTATTCCAACCACTTTCAAGGGTCCTAACATCTTCTCTTACGAAAGCTGGAGCATTGGCGTCTTTAATAAGCTCTTTGCCTCGTTGAAGCATCGACATTACTGAAGGTCTATGTCGGTCAAGTTTTTGGACCGCTGCTTGTTGTTCTACTACCAATTGTTCTACATGTTGCAATGACTGAGGCTCGAGTTCTGCCATAGCTTGCTCCTTTGCTCTTTCCAAAACGCAAATGACCTCGTGAACTTCTCGTCGGTAAGTATAGCATCTCGTGTAAGTCTCAGTCTTGATCATTGTAATTTCAATGGTCGGTATCAGGTTCTTGTACCTCGCAATTAGATGTTCTAATTTCATTTGTTCTTCTTGAGCTTCAGTATCTGAGCAATGGTTGGTTAACATGTCCAATGTTTGGACGAGCCACTTCATGTCTTCACGTTTCTTATCCGCTTCTCGGCATATATTCTGCAACGTATTCAATTATATAACACATACATGATATATTTATAAAGTACAAGTAATACGACTTTACCATTAATTCTCGTAACTGCATCCACGGAAGCGTTCAAATCATAAACAAACACGTTATTACCAATATGTTTATAACATGGGAAAATTTAACATCAAACCTATATGGTTGAATTTCAAGAAATAGTAATGATTATTACAGTGCTTCTTCAAGGTTAGTTGATTAAATAAATTATTCTTTTACCTGGAAGATGGTCTTCTCTCGTTCAAACGCTTCAGCGGAGTCGACCTCACGTACAATGCTGTCCATAGTTTTGTCCACGTGTTCCATCCACCGTTCCATTTCTCTGTACTTCTCTCTGTAGGCATCCCATTTCGCCGGAATCCTCTGCAGTTGCTGCCTAAAGTGTTCCACTCTGTGGACCTGGAGAGCCAATTAATTTTGTTATGAACTAGCTGACCCGTGTAACTTTGTCTGCACCAAGTAGGTTAATACCGGTTTCAATTATATACTTAAACTCAAAAAATCTTAAAAAACCTAATACCCGATTACAGCGACACCTGCAGTTCTTAATTAGGAATCCAAACTATTCAGAAACTCACTATACCCAGTTGGTATGTAAGAAATCTTTTAAAATAAACCTAGCATCCGTTTGCAGCATCACCAATCGGGTCCAATTTAGTTGTTTGTTCTATAAGAATTTGTTAGTATACATGAAATCTGCATCCAAACTTAATCTTTTCAAATTTATTTTACTTTTGACACAGCCCATCATCTTGTTGACTGAGATATTAAACTTAAATATATATGGTGTTACGAACTTCTTTGTAAAAGTAATGAATATTTTTGCTGTATAATTTATTCTTTTATTTCAAACCGTTCAAGCAGCGCACGTCATATTATAGAATTTTGCTAATTTTAATTACATTTATGGTGATCAGTTATTGGAAATATATATGTAGCAAAAAAAGGAGTCTAATATACTTTTGTAACAGTGAAAGAATTTTCAAAATCGGATTAGTAGTACCAGAGATTACCCCAAACATACAAACTCACTAACTGCAACTTCAACTTTTTAATATTGGCGTTTAATAGATACGAATTCTACCAGTGTTAAGTCAGCCATGGGAGAGTCAATTGTAGGTAGAATTGTATAATTTAATTCTTCCAGATTAGGCTGCTGAAATACACAAAGACAAACACAACACTTACAAACATCATGCCTTAAATAAATATATATTTACATAATAATTACTGTTAGTTATTGCGTTACCTTAAAGTTTAACTTTGTTAAAACTTATAAAATTAGCCAGAGTTTTGGCAAAAGGAGAAAATAAATAATAATTATGATAACTGGGGACTCTACTTTAGAAAAAATTGGACTATGCTGAAAATAGTTTGTAAGAGAATTTGATGACTTCTAACATAGCAAGTACTTCACCTGTGTAGGTGGAGGATAAAGAAGGGTATTTATTACGTTATATTGCTGTAGATAAAAATGATATAAAAATATGTAATGTATCACATTGTCATATAAATAAATGTATTATTGCAAGCATACAGGTACATAAATGCCATTGCCGAATGTCGGGAGATTTAAAAAAGTAATTAAAAACTTAGTGTATGCCATTTTGACCTATTGTCGCGAATTCGGAAGCCGATGGGTTAAGTAGGTAATTATATTCAATTGAAATATGTCAAAATAATATTGAAATGTAGTGCCAAAGTTCCAATAAGAATAAAAAACCCTTTCTTTAAGGAAAACAACATTAATATACTAAAAACACACTTATATATATATAGAGATTTTTTGATACAGGAACACCCTCGAGCGTCCCCAGAATACCCCCCTAAATTATTATCACAATATGTTCAGTAGTTTCGGCATGCATAGCGGACAAAGATACAAAGATTGATTTTTTATATATAAAGAAAAATATAGATGGTTAATATTTAAACCTTAGAAAATATGTGAACTGTGGAGCATCTTTCCTGTAGAACGTCAATACATACATAAATTTCATAGGCCCTCTTTACTATTAGTGTCAATTTTGAACATGCTATAAGTTGTAAAAAAAAATTCCAGTAAGTCAGCATGTTCCATATCTAAGGACACGTCGGTTCATGATGACTTTAGCACACCCTATCATTATAAATTATAAGATTTAGCGTCTAAAGGAATATGATTAAAAAATTATGTCGTAAAAAAATGATGTAATTACTGGAAAAATTCCAAAGATTATAAAATCCCTAGTCATCATTTTTCATTTCAACCCACAAGTTATGATGAATTAGGAGATTAATTAAATATTTAACACGCTAAGAAATTCGTCATACGTTTTTTTAAAGTATAATTTATAGATTTTAGCATTTGACTATAATATCATCTGATGATAAATGACGATGTGAACTGAGATACACACTGAACTGAACTTAGAGGGGGGACTAGCTCTCAAGTCCACCTGCCGGAATAAACAAACAGGTGCTATAATTATATAATTAGAAAGATCCGTATGACTTACAGTACTCTCCCATTCTTGTTCACACTTTCTAACGGCTTCCTCCAGTGTGGTGTCTCCGGTCTGATGGGTGTAGCTGGTGGAAATCTTCTTCAGGTTCTGAAGACAGTGCTCGACTTGCATGACTTTCCCTTGATTGCGGAAGTATTCCTCGTTCCTGATGAGTATACCGTCCGCGTCGTCGCTTTGATTGTAGGCCTGATGGAGATTTAAATGGAATTAATAAGACATTATATATTACAGAAAACATACCTCAATCAAATTAAGTTTCGATTTATAGTCAAGAACGGAATCCTTTTCACTAAATGTTTAACATCAACAAATCTTTTACTAGAAAGATTTCGTTTTAAGCGATTAACTTCTTAACTAATTCTTAACATTTCGAAAATATAGCAATTTATCTATTCAGTGAGATAAGATTGGGATTCGCCATTGATCTCCATCGTCCGTTCATGAGTATAACTGACCTGTTCTTCGTAAACTATCTCCTTCTCGATATCCTTAATACAGTGATGGAAAACGGTCTCGTCCAAGCGGAACTCAAGGCGCATGAGGTGCGGCGGCGCGCGCTCCAGCAGCTCCCTCCACTTGCGCTGAAGGTCTTCCACGGTCTGGACTATACGAGGACGATCCTCTTCATTGACGAGCTGTCAACATTCCATGTATTAACCGATCAACTTGTAATTCAATCAAGGTAGAAGTAATTCTAGTCTACTTTGCTCATTGCAGTGGACAATCAGAATTAAAAGTACTTTATTCAATTTAGGCCCTGAGAAGGCGCTTATGAATGTAAAAACTACCACCGGTTCGGACAATCAACCCAGTTATCGAGAAGAACTGGCACGAAAATCGATCTGGTTTATCTGTATCCGTATAATATATATTTTTACAAAACATAGATAGTTTCTAATAATTTTAATGTATGAGTCATTTCCAGAGTCAATATCGTTCATATATTGACCCACCCTTTAGACATTAAAATCCCTTTGACAAGGTGCTTGAACTCACTATCCGACAAATCGGTAATGTTCTTTGAAACTTTTTTATATTTTTACTAATACTTAAAAAACTGTGATTGGTCTTAGTGAGCTTGAAACATGGAATAACCAATTTGTTGTTGTTTCTAGTATTTAAATTACGTTGGCCATTTACTAAATCCAGCTTATCGAAATTTTTGCGAATATACATTAGATTATCAAGAATATATTGGGAAGGCAAAGTTGAAATACCGCATTCCTGAAGTAAGACTGAATAGTAGAATTAGGAAAGAATTGAGTCTGACTGTGTATCTTGGCCATCGTTCAACGGATGTGTAGTGCTGCTCTTAAGCTTGAGGAATTGAAGGGTCAGAGGCCTCGTATATATAGTAATAAAGCTGGAAAGTAGGGACCCGACCACTATACACTTGATTAAAAATTCGTGACTCTCTCATGAGTTGTCGTGTTTCTAGGTCAACCTGTGTATCCCTGTGTATGTGTATAGACTTCAAGAGGCTTGACAACGGATTCCGGAACTTTCGACTGTCAACTTTATTTTTGCGTGTATATAGTTAACATATGATACAGCGCGATCGCTATACCCCACTACTATTAAATATCTGATCGTATGCGTTATAGTTACATGAAGTCCCAGAAACATACCTCGATCAGTTCCCGACCGGAGCGCACCAGCTCCGAGACGGCTCTCTCGTCGGCTCCCTGGAAGAACCTCTTGTGGAAGTCGACAGCTTGCTTCGAGTCAACCCTGTTGTCCGCGAGCAGCGCCTCGGCTCTCGAAGCCCACTCTTCGACCGCTCGCTTCTTACTCTCGAACTCGTCCCACGCGCGTACGAGTCGCTGCAGTTCAGCGTCGCGACGCGTCGCCTCAGACGAAACGTGCGCAAATCTGGTGAATAAATTTTTTTTTTGGATATGAATAGGATTAAAAAAAAGGGTTTTTGGGGATATATATAGGATTTACAATTGGTTTTCGGTAAATGGTAAACGGGAAAATTTCATGATCAAACGATTTATAGATGTTATAATGTTAATAACTTCTTCTACGTAGACTAACGACATTTATTTTCTTCAGAGGAAAAACGAAAAAAAATATTGAAAGAAAAGCTAAACAATATTATCCGTTCACATATATTCTCTCGCTCATGCACAGAGCTTGCCCCACTTCTCCTCGACAAGAAAAAAGGGGTTTGTTGAATACGTATTGCTTTTAAAAATCGAAGTTTCCTAAAAGTTTATATTCAATCCAGATAGAGATAGGTAAACATATTAATGCGAGCGAAGTTGCAGGTAAAGACTGGTATATTGATTTTAATTAAAATATATATCGAAATTCTTTGTAAATTAACCATTCTTTACATTTTCATAACTTAGTTCGTTGTGGTAATAACTTTACCTATAATATATCTGATTCGACCGATTGTGGACCAGATTGGTCGCAATATGTCCCAGTATAAGTTCCTCACTATTTTATATTGCTGGAAATTCCCTCTTTCCCGTTTGTTCCATGTTTCAACTACCAAACTTTGAGAAGTTCCGTTACCTTTCGTTGAGGTCTCTCATGAGTCGCACTTGTTCCGTGACGTCAGCACTCCTGTCAGTGTCCGCGGACTTGACGATGTTCTGGAACACTTTATTCTTGCTTTCCAGCATGGATCGGTAGTATGTAGTCCGCGAGAAGAACGACCGGTGGATCTCATAGCGTTCTTCTATCACTTCACTAAACGGATAGAACAAATTATTACAATATGGAAATACTAGTGTATTAAGAATAGAATAAATGTAGGATGGATGAAATGAGGAAAAGTGTCTGGGGTAGTTTGTGACCCACGAAGTCCTTTGAGACTCAAGGAGAAGGTGTATAAAACTATAATAAGAAAGAAAGAAATGAATGAAAATGAGTATGTCAGAGGAAGTTGGAAAATAGCACCAGTGACAAAGAAGTTGAGAATTAGTGAGGAGTAAGATTAGCATAGTATGGACATGTTAGGAGAAAAGATTAAAGTCATGTAGCTAGAAAAGACTTGAGTATGAAGGTGGATTGTGTGAAAAACGATATGCGCAAAAAACGTGAGAATACTGAGATGACATTTGACAAATGTGAATGGAAAAGAAAAACATGTTGTGCCGACCCTACTTAGTTGGAATAAGGGTAAGAAGAAGAAGATGGAAATACTAGTATTCTCATAATCATTATCATGACACTTACTAGGTGTTAGGAGCTAACTCAGGCATTAGGTAAAGCATTAGGCAAAATATGGCAGTTAGGTTTTAAGTAAATTTACGAAATAGTGGAATTAAATAAATTACCGTCTCGTCTGTCCGACAGTTCTCAATGTCTCCTCAGCTTTGTCGAGCCAGGAGCCGATCTCCTTCTGTCCGCTCTCGAGCGACTCGTGCTGCACCAGCAGCTGCCGGTACTGGTGCAGCTTGACGGGCACGGTCGCGCGCACACGCACCAACGACTCCTTCTGCTGCTTCAGTTTGCTCATGTTCGATTCCACCTCATCGCGTGGCATCTCAGCGATCGCGTTTTGGAAAGTTCTGTTGATTATTATATTATTTTATTTTATGCTTTAATCCTTGGACTGTTCAAAACCATAAAGGTTTCAGTTACATATAAAGGGATGTAGACCTCATGAGGCACAGGTCAACAGACTGTTGGCAGCACAAGCTTAAAAAAATATTTGATAACAAATTATGTATTGTAAAATGTGTTTTTAAACTGTTTTTTCATTTGTACAAACTTTTTTTTTATTAAACCACGAAATTCACAATTTACCTCATGAACTATAACAAGCTATGCAGATTATATTCTGTATGCATAGACTTTATAGTATTAATTTTGGCGGGATCTTGGAATGCCATTTAGTAGTCTTTATATCTTATCCATAATCTTGTGTTATTTGGATATTGAGTAATGTTGGTGGTGCTTTACGTAATATAGTTTGGTTATTGTGCCCAAGTGAAGTGCATCGGAAATAATGCTACGGAGCATGGATTCTGACTTGCAACAAAAAAGATGAAAAAGATGGTGGCCATCTTGTTAGTTCATTGAAATTATATCAAGAAACTTGTAATATTGTTACTCAGTTGATAATGGCAGTAATAGTCTACTAGAAGGCTGGTTGCCAAATATAAAATAGAAGATGACTTTCGCTTCATAACAGGACGTCGGTGTCAATAATTGTTTCTCTTTTCAGATAAGATTTATGTGGATTGTTGTTAATATTAAGTCAACTATACAAAACTATTGTTTGAAATAAAACTCTACTCTTTTGCATGGCAACACGATATCCTTTTTCATTTCACTATTTTGAGACAACACAATATGTGTATCAAATTAGTTTTTCTGATATCCATAAACTTACCTGCTAATATTCTTGAATAGCTCTTCGTGTTGTTCTATCTCAGAATTGAGCTGTAATAGCTGGTCAATGTAGTTTTGTATGTCAACTGTGTTCGCTCGAGGCTGCTTGCTGAGCAGATTGTCAGCAGCCGTCAGCCACGAGTCCAAGGTCCGCATACCTGATGCCAACTCACGACGGTGTCGGAGTGCATCGCCTCCTCTCACGTAACTAGAGAGAATAAAATCTCTTATTATATCAGCTAAGCATAACAACCTTAATATATAAAAATCCAGTGTCATGATGTTTGTCCACGATGAACTACTCAACCGATCTCCATGAAAGTTGGCATGTACGTATAATTTGGCCCAACTTGAGAGATAGGATAATTTATATTTCGATAATAGACTGTCAATGTTGATTATTGTTATTAATTGTATGTTTCATCAGTCTCGAACAGGTGGCGCTTTAAATCTGATTGTTAACAGGGAATTGGATTGGTTATAGATTGCTCATATATGGCGCCACGTTTTAATTTTGAATTTCTCTTTCAACTCCAGTTTATTTTATGGTGCACGTGTTTTATTAAATTCTACATGTAATAACTGAGTCATAGCAACGCTACTGCTGCTAACTGCTAGTAAACTATAAAATTTTCCTAACTAACATTCTACTAAGTAACTAAGTCTACAAAATCAATTGCACAATCATCGAAGGCATCGCATTTTTACATATGACATGTATCAAATTTATATAACATAATAGCCTCAAAGTTACTCCTGTCTCGCATAACTAATGTAAGGGGAAGCAGGTTTATGCAGTTCAGCATCATCGCAACTAATGACATTTAATATAATCGTCCAACATTGCTTAGTCCTAAAGCTATATATGTTTATGTACCAAAAGATTTTTTGCGCCAAATGACAATCAAATTATTTCTTCCGTAAGCTTCCCTTTACCCTAAAGTAATATTTTATATTAAAAACAAATATAACTTACCGTTCAGCTTCTTCCCAGACACGTTCCCATCTTTCTGTAATTTCTACATATTTCCTCTTGATTTCGGAACTGATTTCTTCAGAACAAGTAGCTGCTAGGAATCCAGCAGCGTCACCAAGTCGTTGATGCTTCTCTTTCCAAACTGTTAAATCGTGGAAAAACTCTAATCTTTCATCTTCTGATACTCTTAGCATGTGTTGTGCTTTATCTAGCCAAATTGTAAACTCCTCAACCAAGATGCTCCATCTTTCCCAATGAGCTATGACTTCCTCTAATACACTTCTCGCACATCGTACATCAGAAGCTACTCTTCTCCATGTCTCAGCGACTTCTCTCAAAAAAGCATCTATTTCTCTCGCCTCTGTTCTGTCTACTTCGCAAACTCTTTTATATTCTTCTGCTACTTGCTTAATATCAACGTAAGCTCTATCAAATTCTTGGAAGATTTTATTCTTAGTCACAAAGTTATCATAATCTTCTAATAAGGCACGTACGTGATCAATGCGACCATATTTGTTCGTCCACGCGGTTAGCTTAGCTTTTGTTAGTTCTGTAAATGCGACAATACAGCATTTATGCTCTAAATACTTTAATCTGGCTTTTCTCTGTGGTACTCTACGACTGACCGCTTCCAAACGATCTCTCATATCTTGCAGTCTTTCGCTTGGTATTCTAGCCGCGTCCGGAGAATGTAACGCTGCTTCAAATCTGTCAACGACTTCTGGTAATCCAGCGAAGAAAGCAGTATGTTCCTCTAGTTTTTTACTAATGATTTCAGCTGTTCTCTCGTCCAACGTTGTCGGTATTTCGTCGAAGTAAAGAAGGTATTCGGCCCGCGCTAGCCACTCTCCGACTATTCGGAAATCGCCAGGAAGTTCCGAGTCCAGGAACCACAACCATTTTCTGTGTAATCTTTCTAATTCAATCCATAACGAGACTAATTCCCGCCAGGACTTGGGCGCAATCGCGACTAAGCTTTGCGTATACATAAGTTTTTCGAGTTTTTGATAAATTGGTTCGCGTGCGAGTCTTTCGTTTTCGGCGCACACATAATCTTCGTAGTTACGCGATAGTGTTCGCGTGTCGTATTGCCTTTGAATTGTGGTGACGCGCTCCGTCAGCCACATTCTAAGAGATTCGTATTCTTCTTGCACTGCCGCTACGGCATCAGGTCCTGTCGTCTATAAATAAAATATAAATTAATTATTGAAATAAACATCTTAATATATAAAAATCCATGGTCATGATGTTTGTCCAAGGTGAACTCCGAAACTATTCAACCGATCTTCATAAAAGTTAGCATTTATGTATAGTTTGGTCCAACTTGAGAGATAGGATAATTTATATTTCGATTAATTGCCCCAAAATGTTTTAATTACAAATTAAATGATTGTCGGTGTCGATTATTGCTATTATAGCTGGTGAACAGATGACGCTTTAAATAAGAAAACTGTAGGACCGACTATCATAGATATCTCATAGATGGCGCCATGTTTTGTTGAAAGCGCTAATCCCAGGAACTACTGGTCCGATTTGAAAAATTATTTCAGTGCTAGATAGTTTATTTGTCGAGGAAGGCTATCATCACGCTAAAACCAAACATTTTTCATAGGTGTGGAGCACTAATGAAGAATGTTTTAAAATCGTTTTTTTTTTTTCTTTTCAGAGCTTCCGCTGTGTAGTAGCGTTAGCCTAAAGTAACTATTCCAAGCGGGCGAAGTCGCGGGCATAAGCAAGTAAAACTATAATTGTAAATAAGGCAATTTTAATTTTTAATATAAAAATTACCTGAAAGATTTGACTTGTATAAATTTTTCAACAGATCTCATTAGATACCATATTTCTACAAGAATTGGTATGCATAAAAATAATTTACCTTAGGTTCAGGGTACTTGTGCAGAAATTGGGCTACGTATGTCATTATGGATCGTTCATCTGGTTTGTCTACATCGACGTCTTCCGCGTCAAGCAGTCTCGCAATTCCGAGTTCGTTCTCTGCGACGTCGAAGGCATGCTCCAGACGTTGCCTGTTGGTCTTCCTCTTCATTTCTGCCAGGTTTATCAGGTTGGCCTTGATAGCGTCGATGATAGCGAGGAACGCTACACCGTCACGCCATGACGGCCCGAAGTCTGTGACTTGGATGTTTGAGTCCCTGTAATAGTGTTTTAAGGTGAAACTTTTTTCCATCACCTCAAATTTTGTGGTTCATCTATCGCATGTCGCATTACAGCCGGCGCGCGGCCTCGGAGTTGCGGCAAAGTGAAAGGCGTTTGTATTTATTTTGTATTCCCTACTCTTTTCCGCAGGTTTAAATTAAAATGTATAGTTGGCTATCTTGTCTATTACTGGTTTCCCATTATCATTACCATCTTCCAACGTCCATTGAGTCCCTTCCATATTGAGTTAACGTTAAAAACACGATTTTAATACCCTAAATAGAATAAGTTTCCGAAAATTTACAGTTAAATTCTACGATACAAAAAAAAATTCACTTGCATCGTGGTTTCATAAAGCCACACAATTTTTTTATTTAGGAAATTTCATAAAATAATATGACTCATTTCAAGCCATACCATTTACATAAACCAAATCTTCTATTAGATCGTTTTAAATGTAAATGCAAATGGAATAAAGTAAATTTCACCCGAAAATGTTACCTACATTTCATTAATGTTAACATTTAAAAAAACGATTAAATGCTAAAGAATTTTTGGCTTTTTGGATCATTAGTCTGCCATATATTTTTTTTTATTATTCTACTTACGCTATTTGAACTCATATTTCGTAATATGTATATCATGTTGCGTTATTATGCTAGCGTAAGTGAAGTGCAAGGGACATTATACATGATACGAAATCTGAAATGTAGCGAAACACACTGGAGAGGTCTAACAAGATGGCCACCACTTTGTTCGGATAATGGACTGTAACCAAATGTAATAACCCAAAGGAAGAAAAAAAAGAAGAATTTGTTATAAATTTCTTGGGTATAAAAAATTTGTCTTTAGTGTTCCCGTTAACAAATCAACTATTCACATTAAGTTTGTAGACATGTATAAAAGTCGTGCAATTGGTTTGACTGGTGGGATATCAACCTGATATCCGCAGGTTCGTACCCCCGGCATGTACCAACGAAATTTCGGAATTCTCGTATATTTACTAATTTAAATTGGTAACACTATCAGCTGACAGTGAAGGAAAACATCGTGAGGAAACCTGAACCTGAGGAATGTTCTTGTAGTACTACTGTATGTGAGAAAACTATGATTTCTCAGAGTTTGAAATCGCCAATACGTTGTGTGTTGCCGTAGGTGATTACGCCTAGTGCCTTCCTCCGGGAAGAGGCATGTAGCCCTGCAGTGGGTGTCTTAGAGGCTGATGATAACGATGATGTATGCAACTTGTTTTAACTCACTTAGGCAAAGCGTTAGCCACCCATTGCAACAAAGTCTTCCTCGCCCCCTGCTTCCACTTATCCTCAGCGCGCTGAGTCGGGGTGGCGGCACCCGACTCGTGCGACATTGCGGACGCACATCTTGATCCTCCGAGGTACTCCAAAGCTCGGCTGTTCTCTTCAATCTGTTAACAAATTATAGTATAACCTGGATAAGTGGGCCCTGGATATGTGACAAACCTCTGTTATTGATATTTATTGACGTCCCGACACTTTTGCATTCAAACACCTCTGTTACGAGGAATTTTCAAGTCTTTGTAACTTTAACTTGATTTCTTCGATTTTTTCGATGTTGTTCTGTACTTGGTACTTTGTAGCTTAATTAATGGCCCGTATAAGTGAGACTATTTATCAACTTTAGACAAGTTACGTCATGTTTGTTTACAAACAGTCTAATTCCTTCCCTCTATAAATAAGACAACTGTCATATTAAAATGCATATTTGGGAAACCGGTTAAATGGCAAGCCTCTATAAGTGATAAAAAATATAGGTCTCTTCAGATCCTACATATCTAAATTTCACTATAGTTAATTTGACAATCATATCATTCACTTTTTTTTTACACTACTCTGTGCGAACCTTGGCCCCAGTCACACCTGATGAAACGTAAGATGGATGTAGTGGATGTACTTTCGCTTAGTAAAAACTTATTCACTCAACTTTTGAAAACCGCTATATTGTAAACTTTGGCAATAAGACGCCGCGCAGGTAGTTTGTTCCATTCCATTGCGGTTCGTATAATAAATCAAGATGCAAAGCGTTATACATTCTACATCTTTATTAGAGCTGTATAGTCTTACAGTTTATATCCTAACTGGTTTATATTGATATTTATTGACGTCCCGACACTTTTGCATTCAAACACCTCTGTTACGAGGAATTTTAAAACCTTTGTAACTCTGACTTGATTTCTTAGATTTTTTCGACGTTTACCTCTATACTTGGTACTTTGTAGCTTAATGTCTCGTATAAGTGAGACTATTTATCAACTTTAGACAAGTTGCGACGTGTTTGTTTACAAACAGTCTAATTCCTTCCCTCTATAAATAAGACAGCTGTCATATTAAAATGCATATTTGAGAAACCGGTTAAATGGCAAGCCTCTATAAGTGATAAAAAATATAGGTCTCTTCAGATCCTACATATCTAAATTTCACTATAGTTAATTTGACAATCATTTCATTTACTTTTTTATTTTTTACACTACACTGGGCGAAGCTTGGCCCAGTCACACCTGATGAAGAGTATGATGGATGTAGTAACACTTTTGCTTAGTAAAAACTTATTCACTCAACTTTTGAAGACCGCTATATTGTAAACTTTTGGTAAAATGACGCAAGTAGTTTGTTCCCTTCCTTTGCGATTCGTATAATAAATCAAGATGGAAAGAAGATTATACAACCCACAACTTTATGAGAGCTGTATAGTCTTACAGTTTATATCCTAACTGGTTTATATTTTAACGTTGGTCGACAATCTTGCCTTGCTTTGATAATAAGGCTTAAAATGCTAAGCCTAGAGAGAAACTGGTTCTCAATTCTAGCTGTGGGAATACACCTATACATACTTGGCAACAAGTTTTCAATTTGAGGGTGGTATCTAGTCAGGCATACATAGGAACAATGTCCTATCACCAAACTAGGTACATACATATAGGTGTTAGAACCACGCTGAAGCGATTACTGGTTTCAGCATGAATGGGTCGGCTCGTTCGGGATAGTACCACCCTCTTATAGAAAACCGACGTGAAGTAACAGTGCTTGCATTGTTGCGTTTCGTTTGGTCAGTGAGGCGCTGGTAACCCATCCCCCCTTCCATCCCTCCCTTTCCCCCCAAACACAGGCTGGCAATCCATTTGCGAATCCCCTCATGTTGCTAGTGCCTATGGACGGCGGTGATCACTTAACGTCAGGTGACCCGCCTGTTCGTTTGCCGCATATGATTGATAAAAAAAAACTATGAATTCTTTACGATATATACCTTCACTGAAAGCTCAGACTCATTTACAAGTATACGAACCTTTATCGCCCAACGCGTTCTATCGTAATTTTAAACTCTTTATATAACGTACTATACTTGTATATTACTGATATATATATTCAACGAATACATTGTCCCTATATACTATTTACTTAACAGTTAGTGTAGTTCATCGTTCTCGTAAAATAGTTTTCTGGTTTTTTCTAGTAATACGAGTACTATTAATATGTGCACTTCTAGTGCGCTACATTATATTTTTTTAATTGTTACTTTACCATTTACATATACCTTTTTATCGTTAAATAATGATATATAGCATTTATAGAAAAGAGTAATTATATTTAGTTGACATAATATTCCGTATTTTATTCTAACGGTAAGAGGGCGTTCATAAATTACGTGAGATGTTTAAGGGGGGGAGGGGGTCGAGTCAAATCTAATCTAATCTTACGTTGGAGAGAGGTAGAGAGAGAGAGGTATTTAATTTAATAATAATGTTCCGCAAAGTGCGACCCTCACGGATTGTCACAAGACGAGCTAATGAGTTACTGTGCGCAAGCGCCAACGGATTAGAGTGGCTAGATCAGAACGAAGTTGAAGGAGCAGATGATTTTACTGAAAATCATATGGACATGTTGGTTCCAATAGTCTCTCTTGAGACCGCGCATGATTCTCCATGGACTGAATTAGAGTAGATATTCTTTTTTTAATCACAGTAGTTACGATTTAAGTGTTCTATTGTTAAATTTTTATTACACTTATAATTCAACTCTCAGCAATATTGATTACTGGTCTTAACTAGTCGTAAATAAAAGCACGAAGCAATTTTTTTTTTCTTTTTATAATAACAATCCAACGCGTTTACGTAAGAAACCCACATTTTGAAAAATCTCACGTGAGATTGGGAGATGGGGGAGGGGGTTGAATAAAATTTCACGACATCTCACCAGGGGGAGGGGAAGGAGGGACAGAAAATTTAAAAACACACCTCACGTAATTTATGGAAAAGACTCATCTAAAAGACTCATCAAAAATGGTCCCACCATTTCGTAAATGGGACGAAGAGAAAAAACTTTAATTTTATTTATTTATATAGGTTATTAAAAATAATAGACAATAGCAGATACATTAGTTATTTTAAGAAACCTAACAATGAAGAAATCATAATTATGTTTCTGTATTACTCAAACTACATTCAGCTAACTACTCTTTGAAGCTGCAACGCATACCCACCTGCAGTCTTCTATCCTGTGGGTCCAACTTACTGAGCGAAGCTTGCGCAAACAATATAAGTTCAAGCCAATTAAAATGAGAACACACAGATCATATTAAATAAATTTAGTTCCAACTTTAAAGTGACTTAGAAAAATATATAATTTAACCATTCCCATAGAATTAGGAAAATGTTATCCTCATTTTAATCACTATAGGATGTGCTTCTAACTATTATATTGTAAAAGAATTGTAAGATATCAAACTAACTATTTAATGATTACAAATAGGGATTTAAAAACATACAGCGAAACTACTACATAGTTACAAGATACAGAAAAGGGAATGTGCAAAATAATTTTAAATTAATGTTAAAGACGATAGATATTTAAAAAAATGAATACAATTAGAAATTATTTGAGTAAATTATCGTAAAACAATCTAAATCATGGCCAAAAACAGCAGAAATATCAAATGATTAATAAAAATCGCTTTGGCATAAAACACTAATAAATTTTGTAATCACCTTATTTTTTTTAAATCAGTGTTACTCCAAGCCATACTTGAATAACAATGTAATTTTCTTCATTGTAAATTATAAATTTCTAGACAAGATTTGAAATAATTAAAAAATAACAACTCTTTTACTAATGAAAGATACAATTTTAGAGAATACAATTTTAATGAAAAAGCAGAAATTTATCAACGACGAACTTAATTCTATATCTTTTAAAATCAAATTTCTATTTGTCACAATTCAAAAAAATCTTCACACAATACTAATGCCATCATCATCTATATAATTTAAATAGACAAAAACTATATATTTGAATAAGAGTAAATTTAATAAAATATACCAAGAAATCACGTAAAATGAATCCATACCAATTTCAAGCGCTAGTAAATGCGATTTGAAAAATTGATTAGTTGTGTATTGTTTTAAAATTTATTAATTGTATTGTTATCTAAATATTTATATCTTAATTGCGTTGATACATACTTACGCCTTTTTTAAAAATACTATCATTTAGTGCGAGAGAGGTATTCGCTGTAACAGTGTCTCAGGAGTTTCTAATAAAAAGTTTTGACGTTCAGACTTATAATGTTAACTGAGAGATGCTCAACGCAAAAAATAATCTAAGTATGATTTAACTGATAGCGTTACAATTATGAAACATTTACTGCATGACTGTTATTTTTCATGTAAAATGAAAAGTAATTTATCATATGAATTTATAAAATAAAATAAAAATAAAATCATGAATTTATATCAGGTTATTTTCTATAATAGTGTTAATGAAGTCTGGTATAACTATACCAGAACGTTCACGTTGTGGAAATAATTTTGTATACGGAATGAGTATGCTTTTTATATGGTTTGCGTTCTTTAACTAATTCAAGAACTAAATAAATATTGCTTGCTTGAATATAAGTAATTTGATGAATTCATTTTAAATATATATAATTTAGTACAAAAAAGTTCACTCGGGTAAGATTCCGTTTAAGTAATTACTTTTAAAAATTTCTTCTCATTTATCAGCAGTGAAATAGCTGTGATAAAAATAATTTCACTGCTATACGATTACATTAAAATAGCTATAAAATTCATGCCTAGAGCCCAACATTTTATAAGTCAATACCTCTATAAATAAACTCGTAAGGGTTAAGCAGAGAAGAAACCACTTCATACATGGAAGTATAAGATGATGGTCCATATAAGACCTAGGACGACAGCCGGCCGGCCGTCGACGAGGTCTGCTGCGTTTATGTTCACAAGCTTGATTCGCTTCCCGGCAAGGAAACGAAGGGCGGTGTTCGCATTTGATAGAAAGTGGGGGCGTCGGAGGACGCGGCCGCGCTCCATGGGCTATGAAAAATAGTATGTATTGTAAAAGAAATATCAGAAGAACTAAGTGAAGTAAACCTTAAAACATAAATGTATCTATACTAATATTATAAAGCTGAAGAATTTGTTTGCTTGAACGCGCTAATCTCAGGAACTACTGGTCCGATTTGAAAAATTCTTTCAGTGTTAGATAACTCTTTTATCGACGAAAACCATAGGCTATATCACCAATGGAAAAAAATTAAATCGTTGTTTTTCAGCCATATTGTAAAAGAAATACCGGAAGAACTAAGTGAAGTAAACATTAAACCTTAAATGTATCTAATATCTAATATTATAAAGCTGAAGATTTTGTTTGCTTGAACGCGCTAATCTCAGGAACTACTGCTCCGATTTCAAAAATTCATTCGGTGTTAGATAGCTCATTTATCGACGAAGGCCATAGGCTGTATATCACCAATGGGAATGTTTTAAATCGTTTTTTTTCAGCGTTAGCTCAAAGTAACTATTCCACACGTACGAAGTCGGGAGCAAAAGCTAGTTTAAAATATAACTAAAAATGTATTTAAAGAAAAAATATTTTCATATACAATTTTACTTGCTATTCAGTTATTGAAAACGAAATACGAAATTAAAGAGGCGTCATCTACGATATATCTAACAGCCGGTACTACAGTTTTCTGGCAATAAACTAATTTAAAGCGCCATCTGTTCGAAACTGATGAAGCTTACAATTAAAAACAATAATCAACATTGACAATCATTAAATTCATAAATATAAAGTGTTGAGACCAATAATCGAAATATAAATTATCCTATCTCTCAAGTTACACCAGAAAACGAAATACAAAATGAAAGGGCGTCATCTACGATATATCTAACAGTCGGTACTACAGTTTTCTGGCAATAAACTAATTTAAAGCGCCATCTGTTCGAAACTGATGAAACTTACAATTAAAAACAATAATCAACATTGACAATCATTAAATTCATTAATATAAAATATTGAGACCAATAATCGAAATATAAATTATCCTATCTCTCAAGTTACACCAAATTATACATTAATGCCAACGTTTCATGAAGATCTAAATAAAAACTTGTATATATTAAACCCAATCTCTTAACTATGAACTAAAAATAGAGAATAACATAACATGAATCGAGAATGTACAGTCGCTATCAATCTTTCTGGCCGCTTTGAATATAGGCCATAAGTTCGGGCTTGCGGATAATATAATAAAGAATAATTTAAAATGTTATTACATTAATCTAAAAATAGCACTTGTATATTTTCCAAGTAAACATCATGTTATATACATATAATATAATGTATACTATATACAACACTATACTTCCTTATAGAGTGGTCAAATGATACGGCAAGAATTGTGGTAATAATAAATGTTTGTTAAACTCACCAATTTCTCCCCAGAAAGTACTTCGAGCAGCGCGAGTAGCTTCGTCCCATCGCGTAGGTCGTAAATAAGGTCATCAATACGCACCGGCGGTATGCGCTGTAACAACACAAGTTTTATAACATGTTAAAATCGAAAATCAATTACTTTATTCAATTTAGACCATGAGAAGGCGCTTATGAACGTCAAACATACCACCGGTTCGGACAAACAACCACACATCGAGAAGTAATACCTTCCTCTCCTTTACATACCCGAACCACGCGTGCTGGGCTCCGGAGCCATAGTTTTACGGTAAATCCTATCTGGGCACGAACTAAAAAGTTCGCAACTTCTTATCTCTGCCGTACCGTGAAGCTGTGGAACAATCTCCCGGCCAGTGTGTTCCCTCCTTCCTATAATATGGGGTCCTTCAAGCGTAACGTGAAGAGACATTTATGCAAGCCGGCATGACAGCGGCGGCCGGTGAGGGATAGTGTGTCTCTCGGTGGTCGCCATTGTTTTTAGATTATACTGTGCTCACCATCAGGCACAGTAAAGTCACTTTGCCGTGCTACGATAAAAAAAAAAACAGTACCGGCAACAAACTCGACCTAGTATATCTTTCCATGATACATATTTTACAGACATAGAGAGTTACATTAGTTTTTGGTGGATGCACAGAGATTGCCGACATTCCCAGACGTCACCATCCTTCACATTTTTCCACCATACTGTTCCACCTTTAGATATTATAATCCACTTGACACGGTGCTTGAATTCACTATACGGCAAATCGATAATGTGCTTTGGGACTTTGTGACCTAACTCTAAAAACTGTAGTCTTTTACTAAATCCAGCTTATTTAAGTTATTGCGATATTATTAGTTATTAGATTATTCAGTACAGCGGCAACACCGCGGGCGGATACGAGTTTCCACAGATTCACACTAGCAACTATCCCGGCAAGAATGAAGTTCGAAAATTCTTATCTCTGTCGTACTGTGAAGATGTGGATTCACCTCCCAGCCAGTGTGTTCCCTTGTTCTTATAATACGGGTCCTTCAAACGAGGCTTGAAGAAGCACTCTTGCAGGTCGGCATGATGGCGACGACTGCCATTGATATGTAAGACGTCGATCACCGTTGTTTTTGGAATGTATCGTATCGCCATAATGTATCGTATGGCCATCTCAAACCTTTCAAGTTTTACGTCATGAATTATAACTTCCTACAATTTAAGTGCGATAAAGTGTGTAACGACTTCATAAATACCTAACAAGTAATTAAATTGTATTGTTTATAGAGAGTTCAATGTAACTCTGTTATCTAGTTTATTTATCCTGTTAATAGGGAGCTCGAGTTGAAGACGCCTTTAGATTTAATTATTTACCTACGAATAACCTTTGGTTTGCTCAAATACAAATAAATAAATATATTTTAAAAGGAAATTAGATATAAATACTTGGTAACTTTGGGTATAATCAATAAGTTGTATCTCTACAAGCAACTATGTGTACAGAGGGCATATTTTGTACTTTTCGATATTATGTCGCCAGCCATCACGCAAATCGACAATAATTGTCGATTATGTCATAATTATCAATTTGGTAATTATAAAAGACTTTTAATTCCTGTGGTTTCTTCTAGATTTATCTAAATTTGGATCGTAATTGAAAACTTCAAAAGTCGTATCAATGATTTAAAACGATAAGAAAGTAGGTACATATGTAAGTAGTTCAGATAGAACTATGTTATTTTTTAGATAAAGTTATGCACGCCTGTATTTAATTAGTTGTTTTTTTAAAAATCGCAACATTATATAATAAAACTTAAGTTACCAAAAGTTCGAAAATAAAAAATGTATGCTGTATAGAGTACTACAAATTGTACGCATTACAAAATACCCTTTCATTAAATTCCCATTTTAGAGGATTCCGAGTAAAAGAGAAGGTAAACCTTTACTTAAAAATAATTCATTTCATGTTAATATTACAACACTATAGAATTTAAAAAAGAAACAATTTTCACATCTCTATGCACATTATGACAGTCATGAGTAGGGACTCACGATTGTACAATCATTTTTAAATTAATTTATAAATACGAATAAAACTAAACAATATACTACATAATATTTAAAACCATATTTTAATGCGTTTTTTTTTCAATGTGATTATTTTTTAAATACTCTTTATAATATATTAATTAAATAAATAAGCTTACATGATATAGAACCTTACCTTCGACAAATGTGAGTTAATCCAATTGACAAATGTTTTCTTTTGTACTCTTTCCTGTTCATCTGTAACAAATGAAAATAACTTTATTAGCAATTGATTGATATATTGGTCTCTCATTATTTAACATTTTTGATACAGTTTATTAAAACCATATAAGCTACATAAGACTCTCCATATAAACATCAATTTTTTTTACTACATTTAATTTAAAATGTTTGATTTCTTTCCGATATATTTACATAAAGGATATGCTGTAAAGGACAATATATATATTCTATGTATCAATTCAATAAATATATATTAAATGTAATAGTGTTGCCTATCATTTTCAATAGCATTTAAAAAATGGTTGAAGCTTTGTTGGCTTAATTGTTAGCATGTTCGGACACAGCGTCGATGGACGTAGGTTCGAATCCTTGATACCGAGTCAGGGCTTTCGATGAGGAAGACTTTGTAATAAAAAATAGCATAAGGGTAGGGCCTTTTCTAAGTCCGCCTGGCAAGTCTGTCACCAATCACCCATTGGTGTGTTTCGACAGTTGCACTTGAGAGCTAATCTCATTAGGTTTAGCTTTGTTCCCATAATAGACCACGGCGACATTAACCATCAGTAAAATTTTGTGGTCAAACGCTAAAACCCATAAAATATATTTTTAAATACGACTACTAACATTGTTTTAAAGAATTAATAATGATTGTATATGTAGTCCCTCTTGAAATAGAATAAAAACAAAGCAGCATAATCCGAACTGCACTCATTCACCGATATGTATTTAGCTGAATGATTCATACATAACATCCAATGAACGCAGTCCATAATCGTAGATGCGAAGTTCAGTGCACTAGGATATAGTAACAAAACACGATATGTTTCCATAGATAAAATCTATTTCGATCGCTGCACGAGTGCATCGTTTCTATAGTAACTTAAGCTATTTGTTTGTTCACTGGTTTTTAACGTAAGAGCTTTAATCGCAAGGGATTATGACTCAGTTGTAACGAGTTTAGACACCGAGTCTATCGACGTATTTTCGAATATCTGAGCTTTCGATAACAGAACATATAATGACTACATACATGACTAAATAATAAGTGAAAATTTAGAAGAATGGAATAACTGTGTACTTTTTTAAATTTTAAACCAATTATAGTTTATATTATTTAAATTTGCATAATTTGTTAAGTTGAAATTAATATTAGTCTGGTATTCCCATCTATTGCCACTCCGAGCAATCAACAATATATTTTATACAGTTTATTTATTAATCAAACATATGATGGGTTGCATAAGCTCAATATAAAATATTACATTTACACGCTATGATAAGCGACGCTAGTCTAGTGCAAGAGCAATAGGTCACATGTCGAGGTTATCGGTGACGCGAACTCATAAGTTTTGCCAGTACAGTTTTTTTTATTTTTTGATGTCATATGTGCCATACGAACAGGTGGGTCACCTGCTGTGATCACCACCGTCCATGGACACTAACAACACCAGAGAAGTCGCAAGTGCGTTGCCACCCTTTGTGGGGAAGGGTTAGGGGTGGTAGAGGGAGAGGAAAGAGGAGAGGGGAGAGAAGGTAGGCCTCCAGCGCTCTCACTGACCGAACGAAATGCAACAATGCAAGCACTGTTACTTCACGTCGGTTTTCTATGAGAGGATGGTAATACCCCGAATGAGCCGACCCATTCATGCTGAAACCAGTAATAGTTTCAGTGTGGCTCTACCGCCATTAAAGATTATTAATCGAATATTAAATCGCTCTACGCGGCTAAAGAAGATTGCACTTTAAAAATCCAATAAAAAACCATCAAAAATTAGTTCATATAAAAAAAATGAAACAACAAAATTATTATCGTGTAAAGACATAGGCGCGAGCTTGTCTACAATGTAATTAAAAACAAAATCAAATCTTTTGTAAAACGCATGTTACATTCTCCAAAAAGGGTCACATTTAAATTACATACTTATTGATAAGGACCACTTTTAAAACACTCGCTCTTAAACCCCTTTGTTTTATCACATTTCGATGTATGGTATGGTTTCTTAAACCTTGTACGAAAAGGGACCAAGCTTCTTAGGATATAGCTAAGGATATAAGCTATATAGCTTATATAGGATATAAGCTATATAGCTTTCTGTATCGTACTACAGTCACGCACATCCGTCCGTTTGACTGCCCTAATTCCTACCTCTTCGAAGGAACGTTGTAAACACACGCATAGTACAACCTGGCACAAACCCGCTCCCCCGCCATGTCTAATTACAATTCCTTCGAATTTTAGAAGAATAAATCTGACAATTAATTTATATGAATATATATAATTCTTCTGTCCGTGTGTATGTGACTGAACTCCTAAACGGTTGGACAGATTTTAATGATTTTTTTTGTATGTTTAGGTGGATTCACGAATGGTTTAGATTCACAATTGGACCCGGTAGGTGGCGCTGCAGTTGAATACCGTAGCTCCTTAATTCCGAGAAATCTTTTCAAATAATTACTATGTATCGTATATCTTTCAATATATAAAAACCTCACGGTGTTATATTTGTACTCCTCTGAAAATGATTTTTATGACATTTTAAATATATATTTGGTAGGTATGATAATAGATCGTAAAGTATATTTTATACCTCTAAGTGATTAGGGTGTCAGTATCCAGATTTTTTTCAATATTTTTGACCATTTTTTTGTGTTTTTTTTTATATGCCATTAAAAAATAGCTTCAACCACAAATTTTCACCTTCCTATTCCCACCCTCCTACTTTTTATTCACGATTTTACTATATTTGTATGAACAATATTCAAATAATTCAAGGGTCGGATGCTGCTGAATGAGAGATGGCGCTATGCCCGCCTCATTGAAATTTCTTCCAGATACGTCTAGATGATTTCACTAAGCCAACTAGATGTGTGTTTGAGTAAGTCCCTGAATTGTTTGGTTTCACAATTGGAAACGGTGGGAGTCACTGTAATCGGGTTCTCAGATTTTTTGCAAATACAGTTAGAACCGGTAGGTAACCGATTTCACGCAGACGAAGTTGCGCGGATTAGCTAGTAATGCATATAATATACTAGCTTAAAATATAATATAGCTTAAAATAACTCGCAATTATTTTCCTTGTGAAACGCTCCTTGTTTGTCTACTGTCGTAATTTATAACGCGGTATTATGATAAGCGATGTCTGTCGACTACTAATTGCCGAGGCAGCTCATTATGGGAATGACGTAATAGTCGACACGGCGCCTCTCTCACTTACCACATTTGTAAAGGCGAATGAGTGTTAATATTTTTCTATAATAATAAAAGGGAATATTTATTTGTAGTCGTATTGCTAAGTAAAAACCGGGCAGTATAGAATGCTTAATACTATGCTGAATTAGTCGCGATGGTCTAGTGGCTTGACCGATGGAATATCTTTCCAATGTTCATAGGTTCGAACCCCGGCATGTAACAACAAATTTTTCGGTATTCACGTACATTTACTAATGTAAATTTGTAACACTATCGGCTGACGGTGAAGGAAAACATCGTGAGGAAACCTGAAGCTGAGAAATGTTCCTGTAGTACTACTGTATGTAAAAAAACTTAGTAGTGTTGATTTCTGAGAGTCTGAAACAGTCAATACGCCGTTGGCTGACATGGTGATTATGCCCATACATTCCTTCGGGAAAAGGCCTATGATTCAGCATTGAGTTTCCTCTTACAGACTGATGATGATGGTAGAATGCTTTGTAATATGCCCGGTTTTTCACTGCATGATCGGAGTGAAATGTAAATCAAAAAAACTATATTCAATTTAAGCTATGTGAAGACGTTTATTAGCGTCAAAACTACCACGTGTTCAAAACCCGGGGTTATAGATAGGTTATAGATAGTCCGAAATAATCTTATAAATATATCCTCAAATAACCGCTGTAATAAAACATGGAATGTCGTAGAATTGTTACAAAAGTTAAATAATAAGTTTTGATTTTTGAGTGCGTACTTCTATAACACTTGTTGAAATAATGGAACAATAATGAACCCTGTTGCCACGGAAGGATACTTTTTCGTACACAGAGATGCTTCTCCTGATCTCTACACTCCATATTTTTCTTATTAAGATGGGCTGTATGAAGAAGTGTTTTATTTGGATATATAATTAAAATTTTGAATAAACAACTCCACTATTCATCATCGTCATCGAAGCAATTATATATTTATAGGAATATAACAAACAGGATAATGTACTCTATGACACTAATATATCCCAAATTGCCTTGTTAAAATTCCTAATTAAGTTTTAAATAATTAAGCTAACTATTTATAGGGTTATACAACAAAACAATAGTTTAGATGAAATACACATTTCAGGTAAATAACGCCAATGTATGATTACCTACCTTTTATAGGAGTATAATAAATAGGAAAGAATACTCTATTTTAAATACGACTACTAACATTGTTTTAAAGAATTAATAATGATTGTATATGTAGTCCCTCTTGAAATAGAATAAAAACAAAGCAGCATAATCCGAACTGCACTCATTCACCGATATGTATTTAGCTGAATGATTCATACATAACATCCAATGAACGCAGTCCATAATCGTAGATGCGAAGTTCAGTGCACTAGGATATAGTAACAAAACACGATATGTTTCCATAGATAAAATCTATTTCGATCGCTGCACGAGTGCATCGTTTCTATAGTAACTTAAGCTATTTGTTTGTTCACTGGTTTTTAACGTAAGAGCTTTAATCGCAAGGGATTATGACTCAGTTGTAACGAGTTTAGACACCGAGTCTATCGACGTATTTTCGAATATCTGAGCTTTCGATAACAGAACATATAATGACTACATACATGACTAAATAATAAGTGAAAATTTAGAAGAATGGAATAACTGTGTACTTTTTTAAATTTTAAACCAATTATAGTTTGTATTATTTAAATTTGCATAATTTGTTAAGTTGAAATTAATATTAGTCTGGTATACCCATCTATTGTCACTCCGAGCAATCAACAATATATTTTATACAGTTTATTTATTAATCAAACATATGATGGGTTGCATAAGCTCAATATAAAATATTACATTTACACGCTATGATAAGCGACGCTAGTCTAGTGCAAGAGCAATAGGTCACATGTCGAGGTTATCGGTGACGCGAACTCATAAGTTTTGCCAGTACAGTTTTTTTTATTTTTTGATGTCATATGTGCCATACGAACAGGTGGGTCACCTGCTGTGATCACCACCGTCCATGGACACTAACAACACCAGAGAAGTCGCAAGTGCGTTGCCACCCTTTGTGGGGAAGGGTTAGGGGTGGTAGAGGGAGAGGAAAGAGGAGAGGGGAGAGAAGGTAGGCCTCCAGCGCTCTCACTGACCGAACGAAATGCAACAATGCAAGCACTGTTACTTCACGTCGGTTTTCTATGAGAGGATGGTAATACACGTCGGTTTTCTTTGAAAGGATGGTAATACCCCGAATGAGCCGACCCATTCATGCTGAAACCAGTAATAGTTTCAGTGTGGCTCTACCGCCATTAAAGATTATTAATCGAATATTAAATCGCTCTACGCGGCTAAAGAAGATTGCACTTTAAAAATCCAATAAAAAACCATCAAAAATTAGTTCATATAAAAAAAATGAAACAACAAAATTATTATCGTGTAAAGACATAGGCGCGAGCTTGTCTACAATGTAATTAAAAACAAAATCAAATCTTTTGTAAAACGCATGTTACATTCTCCAAAAAGGGTTACATTTGAATTACATACTTATTGATAAGGACCACTTTAAAACACTCGCTCTTAAACCCCTTTGTTTTATCACATTTCGATGTATGGTATGGTTTCTTAAACCTTGTACGAAAAGGGACCAAGCTTCTTAGGATATAGCTAAGGATATAAGCTATATAGCTTATATAGGATATAAGCTATATAGCTTTCTGTATCGTACTACAGTCACGCACATCCGTCCGTTTGACTGCCCTAATTCCTACCTCTTCGAAGGAACGTTGTAAACACACGCATAGTACAACCTGGCACAAACCCGCTCCCCCGCCATGTCTAATTACAATTCCTTCGAATTTTAGAAGAATAAATCTGACAATTAATTTATATGAATATATATAATTCTTCTGTCCGTGTGTATGTGACTGAACTCCTAAACGGTTGGACAGATTTTAATGATTTTTTTTGTATGTTTAGGTGGATTCACGATTGGTTTAGATTCACAATTGGACCCGGTAGGTGGCGCTGCAGTTGAATACCGTAGCTCCTTAATTCCGAGAAATCTTTTCAAATAATTACTATGTATCGTATATCTTTCAATATATAAAAACCTCACGGTGTTATATTTGTACTCCTCTGAAAATGATTTTTATGACATTTTAAATATATATTTGGTAGGTATGATAATAGATCGTAAAGTATATTTTATACCTCTAAGTGATTAGGGTGTCAGTATCCAGATTTTTTTCAATATTTTTGACCATTTTTTTGTGTTTTTTTTTATATGCCATTAAAAAATAGCTTCAACCACAAATTTTCACCTTCCTATTCCCACCCTCCTACTTTTTATTCACGATTTTACTATATTTGTATGAACAATATTCAAATAATTCAAGGGTCGGATGCTGCTGAATGAGAGATGGCGCTATGCCCGCCTCATTGAAATTTCTTCCAGATACGTCTAGATGATTTCACTAAGCCAACTAGATGTGTGTTTGAGTAAGTCCCTGAATTGTTTGGTTTCACAATTGGAAACGGTGGGAGTCACTGTAATCGGGTTCTCAGATTTTTTGCAAATACAGTTAGAACCGGTAGGGGACCGATTTCACGCAGACGAAGTTGCGCGGATTAGCTAGTAATGCATATAATATACTAGCTTAAAATATAATATAGCTTAAAATAACTCGCAATTATTTTCCTTGTGAAACGCTCCTTGTTTGTCTACTGTCGTAATTTATAACGCGGTATTATGATAAGCGATGTCTGTCGACTACTAATTGCCGAGGCAGCTCATTATGGGAATGACGTAATAGTCGACACGGCGCCTCTCTCACTTACCACATTTGTAAAGGCGAATGAGTGTTAATATTTTTCTATAATAATAAAAGGGAATATTTATTTGTAGTCGTATTGCTAAGTAAAAACCGGGCAGTATAGAATGCTTAATACTATGCTGAATTAGTCGCGATGGTCTAGTGGCTTGACCGATGGAATATCTTTCCAATGTTCATAGGTTCGAACCCCGGCATGTAACAACAAATTTTTCGGTATTCACGTACATTTACTAATGTAAATTTGTAACACTATCGGCTGACGGTGAAGGAAAACATCGTGAGGAAACCTGAAGCTGAGAAATGTTCCTGTAGTACTACTGTATGTAAAAAAACTTAGTAGTGTTGATTTCTGAGAGTCTGAAACAGTCAATACGCCGTTGGCTGACATGGTGATTATGCCCATACATTCCTTCGGGAAAAGGCCTATGATTCAGCATTGAGTTTCCTCTTACAGACTGATGATGATGGTAGAATGCTTTGTAATATGCCCGGTTTTTCACTGCATGATCGGAGTGAAATGTAAATCAAAAAAACTATATTCAATTTAAGCTATGTGAAGACGTTTATTAGCGTCAAAACTACCACGTGTTCAAAACCCGGGGTTATAGATAGGTTATAGATAGTCCGAAATAATCTTATAAATATATCCTCAAATAACCGCTGTAATAAAACATGGAATGTCGTAGAATTGTTACAAAAGTTAAATAATAAGTTTTGATTTTTGAGTGCGTACTTCTAAAGTATAGAAAGGACACATTTATTTTCCATCCAGAAAAAGCAATATTCCCAAGGAATAAACCAAATCTATTTTCACATAAGCGAAGTCGCGAACATAAGCTAGTACTGTATAATATTGATGGGATTATGTATAGTATAGTTTGTTTATAACATACAAATGGATTAGAAATATTAGAACACTGAGATCATCAAAAAACTATTTAAAATTATTATGTAGTATTTATTTATTCATAATTAAGTATTATTTACCTTTATCCTTATTAATCTTGTAAATATGAATGTGAGTTTGTTTGTTTATTACGCTCTCAGGCTTTTATTACTCAACCGATTATCATCAAATTTTGCATACACATTGTCAGGAATAAAAAAATGACATAGGGATTTTCTCATCCAGTAAAAGCAATGTTCCCAAAGAATAAACCAAATATACTTTCACATAAGCGAAGTCGCGAGCAAAAACTAGTACTATATAATATTGATGGGATTTTGTATAGTATAGTTTGTTTATAACATACAAATGGATTAGAAATATTAGAACACTGAGATCATCAAAAAACTATTTAGAATTATATTACTTGCTTCATAATGGCAGGTTCTTCAATAGTAAGAAACGGTTGCCAAAGTAGAAGAAGTAAACGTAAGGTAGTTTGTTTATAAAGCACAAGTGAAATAGATTAGAGATAATAACAAGCAACATGAATTCGGAGAAGTCACAAAATTCTCTAGAAAGTTCTAATAACAGAGCCACCATTTTATTACAGTACTGAAATTATAAAAAAAACCCTTTGTGTACTATTATACATTATATTACATGTTTGGTAATGGCAGTAAGGTTCTTGAATAGTGAGAAAAGTTTGCCAAAGTAGGAGAAAATGTAGTGGTCCAGCAAGAAACAGATATTATCAGCTGACAACAAGTGCAAGTACAGTACCCGATTTTATTTGGCACGTTGGAGAGTAGAGTGAGACGCGCGATTAAGATCGACTTGCTTCGATGTTTGTAAAGCGTTCTTTCTATCGCACAACGCAATAACTGCGATAGACAAAGACAGCATTATAAAGAAACCGAACTAAGCCGACTATCTCTGTCTTGTACCGACATGCTAAATTTAAAGTCGGGTACTGTACTTGTAAGTATTCTAATCCATAAGTTTGGCGTATTGAATTCCCGTATATTAAAAAATAAATGAATACAAGGAAAAATGCTTGCCTATTTAAAAATAAACAGAGTACTAAAGTTGGCTTAAATTATACCAACTTCCAAATACGTTATATAAACATTAAAAGATCGCTATGAAATCGTGTCATATCTATTTATACAAGTTTTGCAAAACGAAACCAGTTTCGGACAATATTATTTTGTTTCTTTTCGAACCCAACCTTCGGATGATTACTGATGTAATATACATGTTTGCTTTAGATAAATATCCGTGATTTGTTATTATTCCCCGGACTATGTCTATAACATAGCAATGAGTACAACTGCCTCTTCTGCATCAAGATCGAAGCACTTCATAGCATTTGACTCTTATAAACGTTACCATATTTTTGTTAACAACGAAAATCCTACATAACAGCAAGCATCCAACCTTGAATTCAACATTGACTGCTAAGTTCATAAGTGGTACGTAAAATCATTCAAATCTTGACCAATCAAATAAAATCCTGTATCCACACCTGGACCGATATGTATCTCAGCGTATTTTTAAGTTTACTGATGTTTAAAAAAAACTGTTGTTATCACATTTCAAAGTTGTCTATTCCGTTAGAATTATTATTACTAGGCAGTGACCGCGTCTCCGATTTGGTGAAATTGACTTAATTTTTACACTATTTTTATCAGGCTTAATCGTGAGTCATCTTTCATTTATTTTGTACCATTTTAAGTTACTTCTATTACTGCTTAATAGTGCAAAGGATAATGACGTGTAACCAAGATAATACCTTAGCGAGTCTTTTATCCTGTGCCAAAAGTTCTTAATCATGGTCGATTCACCAGTTTCCAGATTACCGCGGACAAATATATTTAAACCCATTAAATATTTCAATAGAATTAAAAAATTAGTGCAAGCTTGAATTTTGATCCTCCATTTTATCTAATTAATACTTATAAGAGCAATGTTCGCGTTACTGTATTCCAGTTCGAAGGAACAACACGCACTACCTTAGAGGCTGTTCTAACTTGATTCTCATTTACAAAAACCTATTATACGGAACTAGGATTTAAGTGGAGATTTGTTTGTTCATGGTACGTAGCTACCTACCTTTTTAGCGTGGGGGGGATACTTTATAGATACCCACCCCCCGGGGAGAGATGTTATGTCCGACTACTACGGACTAAAACACCACGATGTACGACTGCCGCTCTCTAGTTGGGGTGGCACGTGATCTCTGTTGACCTTTATAGTTCACTCCAGGTGTTGCCCTAATCAGAAGACAGTCACGCGCATACAGACCGTGTCCTCCGTCCTGACCTGTGCAGTGCAATGGGCAGATTATCGGGCCCCCGACCGACGTACGTACGTACGTAGCTAATACTGATACGATCTGATAGACAAATGTCAAAATGATTATTTTTCTAATGAAAACAAGCAACTAAATTAGAGATAAAAGGCTACTGGTGTAATGGGTTCGAATATATATTTTATTTCTTCTGATAAGTAAATTTACATACAAAATACCAGTATGACAAATAAATAATTATAAGCTATAAATATTTAGATAACATTATTTAACTTATGCGATAATTTTCGACAAAATTTATTCTGTGTTTATTATTCAATACCAAAAGTTTATTAATGTATACATAATATGTTACAACGACGTTTGAAATCCTTGAAAATTACTAGTCAAATCATCAGAGAAGTCCATATATTCTAAGTTATTTGCTTATTTTCGGTTATTATTTATTAACTATAGTTCACAAAATTACTATAAGTTTATTTATGAATAATGCTTGCTTATGAATTTTCTTTTTAATGTTAACTAGCGGGCCCGGTGGACGTTGTCCCGCCCTGTCAATAACAAAACTTGACAAAATGTATACCTAAACATTCCCCATGAAATTCCTCCTCCTACCGGTGAAAGCTTCATGATAATCCGTTCATTAATTTTTAAATTTATTGCGAACAGACAGACAGACATAGAAAACTTGACAAAATGTGTACCTTCCTCATGAATCTCTTTATCTATCGGTGAAGGCCGCATGATAATCAGTCCATTAGTCAACAGACAGACAGACATACGTAGCAAAGGACTATTTTATAATATGTGATTTAAGGAACGTTTTGCAGTTTTATTTTTAACAATGTTTGTTTTTTTTATATATAGCCCTTTAGTTTTTATTTAGTCCAGTGAAAAAATTAAGGTGGATGTTCCACTTGGAAGCGCGGAAGTCCACAGTAACATCAACCCAAAATTTTAATGATATGCAGTGGTTTAAGGAACGTTTTGAAGTTTTTATTTCTAACAATGTTTGTTTTTTATTAAGTCCAGTGAAAAAATTAAGGTGGATGTTACTTCGCACTTCCGCTTGGAAGCGCGGAAGTCCGCAGTAACATCAACCCAAAATTTTAATGATAGATTTCCGTAAGTAATTCTCTCCTTCAATCAAATAATTCAGCCAAGTGCTTAAGAGAGTCTTTAGACATACCAATTTTAACTGTTTTTTATAGCTGAGAAATACACGATCGATAAGTAATAACTGTAAATTTTGCATTGACCTCGTCCATATTTCAAAATATACTTCTCGTGCACTTTCACTGAAATCGATCAAGACGTTTTAGAACTATAGTCAGACATACATTCAAAAAAAGGCATATTTGTGTCTCTTTTAATATAAATATGTTTAAAATTTTAAAAAAGACAGGCACTTCTTTAATTTATTAGTATAACTTAGTGATTCAGTTACATAAATTCAAGATCAAGTAATATAAATAATATGTAAATTTAAAATAAACCCGTTTTTAATATTTAGATATCGAGAAATCTATAGTATGTTAATGATTCTGGTGCAGATAAAGCCATATTATGGAAATCCTTTGTCGTCATGTCCAATTTGTCTTCTTGTAACTGACATTTAGACAATCGTGTGATACCGCACTTTTATAGAACAACATGTCAAAATATATCAAATATTTGAAACTAGCTTATTCCCGCGACTCCGTCTGCGTCGTTTATTATCTCAACTGTTTTGTTATATCCCAAAGGGATTAGGCAGCAATTTCGACGAAAGCTTCTAGGCGGCTTGACTTTTCCTGACACTTCCAACAATTATCGTTATATTTCAACCAATTTACAACACATCTTGAAAATTATTTATCTAAACCATCTTCGTGAATCTATCTATTAATGAAAACCGCATGGAAATCCGCTCAGTAGTTTTTGAGTTTATCGCGAACAGACAGACAGGCGCGGCGGAAGACTCTATTTTATAATATGTAGTGATAAACCGGTCAGTATTCGTCAAAACAAATGTAAATACGTATGTATTTAACATGCATATAAGTCTGGCACGTACGTCGCTCAAACTTCACAATTCAGCATTCAATGCAATATAAATCGTTCCTGAGACGAATCGAAAAAAGCACTTTGACATCGTACTCTAAAGTTCATATTCCTGCGACAAGATTAATGAATGACATACCACCATGAGGTCACCGAGAGGCACCGATGTGAACATTTAGTGATGAATTAACATTCACTCGAATGACCGAAGCACGATCCGTTGGGGACAATGCAACTGTTGTTTATTTAACTGATGGAATCAACCCTAATTCTGTTGTATAGATAAAATATGCTTCTTTTTTTTCTGTTTGTCTGTCTGTCTATCATGGAGTGGATTTTATATTTTATTCATAATCTTGTGTTATTTAACTCTATATTTTGTAATATTGGTTGTGTAATATATAATATAGGTTATAACATAGTTCGATTATTATGCACAAATGTATTATGCACAAATGGAGTGGATAAGAATAATATCAGGAAACATGAATTGTGAGATGTCACGAAAACTTCTTGGAAAATCACAATCAAAAATTCTTATTCAATTTAGGCCATAAGAAGACATTTACGAACGTCAAAACGAGAAGAACCGGCAAGAAACTCGATCTGGTTCGAAAGTTCTAACAAGGGAGCCACCATCTTGTTAGAACATTGAAATTATCGCAAGACACTTGTAACGGCATAAATAATATGGAAGATAGCTTGCCAAACTAAATTTAAAAGAAAAACCTGCCAAATATATATAAAGAAGTAACTAAATGTATGCGCAGATTCCAAGAATTTCTTTTTTTTTTATCATCATGATCAGCCTGTAAGAGATCTACTGCAGGGCCATAGGTCTCTTTCCGAAGGAAGTTGCATAATCAACACTCCAGCCCGCGATGTATTGGTGATTTCAAACTCTGAGAAATCTACAGTTCCATATTTTCCCACATACAATAGTAGTACAAAAACATTTCTCAAGTTCAGGTTTCCTCGCGATGCTTTAATGTACGCGAATTCCGAAAAATTCCTTGGTCCATGCTAGGATATGCGGACATCGGGTTGATGTTTCACCAGTAAAACCAATAAACCACCACCACTAACCTTTTGTATGTACGTTTTGAATCGATCTTAAATCTATCTTAAACAGTTGATCACTACAAGTTTTAAAACATATTAAGCATAAATGTTAAGTGCATAGTAAAACCAACTTAACACTTATTTATAAACTTCATGGGTACTCGCAAGCGGTTAATTTTTACATACTGCATTCCATTCTCGCATCGTCTGGCCTTTTAATCTCGAGGTTGGTCGAACGCAACGAAAACTAACCTAATGTATATTGAAGTAAGGAACATTTTACATTTAGATTTACGTGATTCAATCTTTCTTTTGTAAAAACATTAAACTGAGTATCGTTTCACTCTAGAATGACTATGTTTTATCCTGTCCGCTTAGTTTATTTATATACATATATATTATTAAAATAGTTACGGTAAATATAACTTGGTAGTAAATTTAACAATAGAAGCTAATCAAGTTACCGATTTGGGGGCTCATTTGAGCATTACGTAAGCATTAAAGGGGGGGAGGGTGTCTTCGATTTGCTCATTTTTGATGACACAAATGATAGGGGGTCCAGGATGTGTAGGTCTCATATGTTAGGCACGCGCACTAATCCACTGGGCTGTCATCGACCTAGTAGCGAATCACTATAAGTTAATTCCTCTATAAACTTTATATGCCTTATTTCTAATTGCCCATTAATCAATAAGGAAGCCAGAAAAGATTTAAAATGTTTAGCAGTTTAGAAGTGTAATTTGGTGGCAAGAAATTACTAAAATTCTGGTATATTCGGATGTATGTATTTTTTATGCGTGTATATTGATTATATTTCTCAAATGTAAATTTTAATGATTCTAAGTCCTATTTAAATATGTGTAAAATATTCTGCCCCTAAGAGGGGAAAAAACCCCGTTTAATTTTTATACTTTCACGTCCATTTAGTCAAAAGCTGCTATTTTCACGCTACAAATATATAGTTCAATTTTATTTATCTATTTGTAGTCCGGTGAAGCTGTTAAGGCCTTACTAGGTCAATAGCGTAGACAGTTCGAGAAAATAATCTATTTATTTATAATCAACTAGCGGAAACTAAGCAAAAGAAGCCATTTTTAACTCTATGTTTACGTAAAGTTTATACCAAGATATAAACTACAAAATCAATCCCAACAAGTTTTACAACAATTCATAGCCTGGGGACCTTTTGGTTTGTAGGTTATAAATATTTCGAAGTCGAAATGGGACTGGTCCGACCTTGATTTTAGAATAGCTAATACGATCTTGCTCAAAACTACAACGATTTGGACCCTTGGATCGGCAAAGCTGTGACGTAACCGACCTCAGAAGAAACTACCGTCTGATTAAGTAACTGTTTTTATAATAGGACTGCATTCTCAACTGGGTTTTGAATGCTGGCTACAATACCTTTTTTTATAGTAGCACGGCAAAATGACTGCACTGTGCATGATGGTAAGCTCAGTACAATCCAAAAACAATGGCGACCACGGAGTGATACAGTATCTATCGCCGGTCGCCGCTGTCATGCCGGCTTGCGAAAGACTGGGTATGCACAGGCTGATCCCGAAACGCGAACCGCAGAAGCGAATCACTATGACGGGCTTTTTTGCCACATACGTGGTGGTTGCGACCCAGTCGGGCTGTAGAACCCTACAACCCTGCAACTTATTCCAGTTTAGTACTTTATCATATTCATCTTACCCTTATTCCACCTAAGTAGGGTCGGCACAGCATGTCTTTCTTTTCCACTCTCCCCTGTCAGATGTCATTTCAATATTCACACCTTTTATACACATATCATTTTCCACACAGTCCATCCATACCTTTTTCAGTCTTCCTCTACTCCTATATCTGTCCATCATACTCGAAACTTTTCTAATTACATGATTTTCATCTCTTCTCATGACATGCTCATACCATGCTAACCTATTACTCCTCTACTTCTTTGTCACTGATGCTATTTTTAAACTTCCTCTGATATAGTTCTTTCTCTGATTCTTGATCTTGTCAATTCTAGTTATACCACACATCCACCTTAACATTCTCATCTCTACCACATATCGTTTAGAACTTTATATTTATGTTAAACTTATGAAGAGTTTTAAATTAAATTCCCTAAAATACTGAATGCATTACAATGTTATGAAATTTATTTCATAGGAATAATAGACAAATATGTACTTATTCGCGATTGAAATCCTTGTATCGTGGGTTAGAACGTGCCTTTGCTCAATAATAGGGTATTTATAGGTTCATTTTACGATCTGCGATCTATGTACGGGCTGCAATTTTTTATGAGTAACGTCTCAGGAAACAAAATACTAAAACCGTATTTAATTCTCCTAAAGAAAGATTTTTGAAAATACTTCCTTAATTTTTATGTGTTTTACACAATAATGGGGTATTTATAGGTTCATTTTACGACTCACTATGTATGAGCTGAAATTTTCTATGGATAACATCACAGGAGACAAAATACTAAAACCGTATTTAATTCTCCTAGAGAAAGATTTTTGAAAATACTTCCTTAATTCTTATATGTTTTACACAAGAAAGTTTCTATCTAAAATTGCATGCTTCTAGACTTATCGGTTTAGCTCAACATCACCTACTAAAACCGTATTTAACTCTCTAAAAAAATGATTTCTGAAAATACTTCTTTAGTTCTTAAGTGGTTTACATAAGACAGTTCTATACAAAATTTAATGCATCTAGATGAGTTGTTTTATCTCTTCATCATCTGTTTATTACAAAGGAGGGCACTAACAAAAGTAAATCAATAAATAAAACGCAATTTAAAATGAACCGTTAATAAAACCTACTTGCAGTTAATAGGTCCTACTTATGTTCAAATAAATACTTATCAAATGGCATCATGTGAATAAAAAAAAGTTACGAAACCTTCAAAAACTGGTTATTTGCGCAATACGCCGGCGACACAGCGCCGCCGATGAGGTCATCCCAACTTTGTTGGATAAGCAACACGATCCGAGCGAAATGGAGAGTGTATTAAATGAACTTTGCACAGGAATTGTTTGTGAATATGTGTTATGAAGTATATACTATGGACCAAGAGATTAATAAGGATGCTATTAATAGTGTCCCAGCGATCTTCTTCTTACCCTTATCCCACATAAGTAGGGTCGGTACAACATGTTTGTCATGTTGTGGTATATGATTTGGCTTAATTTTTACGATCGGCCGCCTGCCTGACATCAACCCTCCTTGTGATTATTTTGTTGAACCACTATATTTATGATTATTATTATATAGTTAAGAAGTCTGATGGGCTCTTTTAGCCTTACAATTTTTCATTCCGGTTAAAAACGAAGTTCTTCATTCAAGTAAAGCAGTGAAATATAAATTATGTATGTACTGTGTATTAAGAATTACTTGGAGACAGGCAAAATCACAAACAAAATTAGAGGTATACGACAATAAATCTAGATTGATTGCGGTCGTAACAGATTCAGTTGGCAGTTTCGATAGAATGGACATTGTGAGGTTTATGCCAGCTTTATATAAGCACTTAATTAAATCTAAGGTAACGTTACGCGTTCGTTCCAGAATAAAGGCTCGTCTGAGACTTTCACTTAATGAAGCCTGGACTGTGCCGTGTGTATTTGGGGGAGAAGAGGGGATTGCTTTTAGTCACTGAATAGGTTTCTGATTAAAATACCTAATCCTACATTTTGTACGTTTGAATACACTAATGGGTAGGTTTTTGATAACCGAGGAGGTTGAGAACATTTATTTATTTCCACAAACACAAACATTATATTTATGCTTTATAGATTTTACTGTTTGAACACTTAACGTTAAAAATACATCTATAAAGTATTGAAAAATGGACATGTGTGTGGTTTTCTCCAATATTTTGTTCTAATTTAATAAAAATGATGTCAGTATTACAAACTGAATGCCTTGTATTGAGCTGACATTGTATTTTAATACTGTATAGTTTTAGCGTTTGACGCAATCTCACCTGATGTTAAATGACATTGTGGCCTAAGATAGTTACAAATTAAACTCTCAAGTGCACCTGCTGGAACACACGTGTACGTGTTTGGCGATAGATTTTCAACTAGGGGTGGTAGGTAGCTAAGCAGACTTAGAAAATGCTTTGCGCTATCTTATGATTACATCAAGATTTCTCTTCACCGAAAGCTCCGGCTTGTTTGCATATATTCGAGCCGACGCGATATCTGAACACGCTGAGAACTCAACCTTCATCGCTTTACGCTTCTCATTATACGGATAAATGTCCTAAAAGTACCCATTGAGTGCTAATATTAAACAAGCATATTTATTCATAACAAATTTCCATTACAGTCTTAAAATATAGCGACATTGACTAACGGACTACGAACAAAAAACAATCAAAAATTCTTATTCAATTTAGGCCATAAGAAGACATTTACGAACGTCAAAACGAGAAGAACCGGCAAGAAACTCGATCTGGTTCGAAAGTTCTAACAAGGGAGCCACCATCTTGTTAGAACATTGAAATTATCGCAAGACACTTGTAACGGCATAAATAATATGGAAGATAGCTTGCCAAACTAAATTTAAAAGAAAAACCTGCCAAATATATATAAAGAAGTAACTAAATGTATGCGCAGATTCCAAGAATTTCTTTTTTTTTTATCATCATGATCAGCCTGTAAGAGATCTACTGCAGGGCCATAGGTCTCTTTCCGAAGGAAGTTGCATAATCAACACTCCAGCCCGCGATGTATTGGTGATTTCAAACTCTGAGAAATCTACAGTTCCATATTTTCCCACATACAATAGTAGTACAAAAACATTTCTCAAGTTCAGGTTTCCTCGCGATGCTTTAATGTACGCGAATTCCGAAAAATTCCTTGGTCCATGCTAGGATATGCGGACATCGGGTTGATGTTTCACCAGTAAAACCAATAAACCACCACCACTAACCTTTTGTATGTACGTTTTGAATCGATCTTAAATCTATCTTAAACAGTTGATCACTACAAGTTTTAAAACATATTAAGCATAAATGTTAAGTGCATAGTAAAACCAACTTAACACTTATTTATAAACTTCATGGGTACTCGCAAGCGGTTAATTTTTACATACTGCATTCCATTCTCGCATCGTCTGGCCTTTTAATCTCGAGGTTGGTCGAACGCAACGAAAACTAACCTAATGTATATTGAAGTAAGGAACATTTTACATTTAGATTTACGTGATTCAATCTTTCTTTTGTAAAAACATTAAACTGAGTATCGTTTCACTCTAGAATGACTATGTTTTATCCTGTCCGCTTAGTTTATTTATATACATATATATTATTAAAATAGTTACGGTAAATATAACTTGGTAGTAAATTTAACAATAGAAGCTAATCAAGTTACCGATTTGGGGGCTCATTTGAGCATTACGTAAGCATTAAAGGGGGGGAGGGTGTCTTCGATTTGCTCATTTTTGATGACACAAATGATAGGGGGTCCAGGATGTGTAGGTCTCATATGTTAGGCACGCGCACTAATCCACTGGGCTGTCATCGACCTAGTAGCGAATCACTATAAGTTAATTCCTCTATAAACTTTATATGCCTTATTTCTAATTGCCCATTAATCAATAAGGAAGCCAGAAAAGATTTAAAATGTTTAGCAGTTTAGAAGTGTAATTTGGTGGCAAGAAATTACTAAAATTCTGGTATATTCGGATGTATGTATTTTTTATGCGTGTATATTGATTATATTTCTCAAATGTAAATTTTAATGATTCTAAGTCCTATTTAAATATGTGTAAAATATTCTGCCCCTAAGAGGGGAAAAAACCCCGTTTAATTTTTATACTTTCACGTCCATTTAGTCAAAAGCTGCTATTTTCACGCTACAAATATATAGTTCAATTTTATTTATCTATTTGTAGTCCGGTGAAGCTGTTAAGGCCTTACTAGGTCAATAGCGTAGACAGTTCGAGAAAATAATCTATTTATTTATAATCAACTAGCGGAAACTAAGCAAAAGAAGCCATTTTTAACTCTATGTTTACGTAAAGTTTATACCAAGATATAAACTACAAAATCAATCCCAACAAGTTTTACAACAATTCATAGCCTGGGGACCTTTTGGTTTGTAGGTTATAAATATTTCGAAGTCGAAATGGGACTGGTCCGACCTTGATTTTAGAATAGCTAATACGATCTTGCTCAAAACTACAACGATTTGGACCCTTGGATCGGCAAAGCTGTGACGTAACCGACCTCAGAAGAAACTACCGTCTGATTAAGTAACTGTTTTTATAATAGGACTGCATTCTCAACTGGGTTTTGAATGCTGGCTACAATACCTTTTTTTATAGTAGCACGGCAAAATGACTGCACTGTGCATGATGGTAAGCACAGTACAATCCAAAAACAATGGCGACCACGGAGTGATACAGTATCTATCGCCGGTCGCCGCTGTCATGCCGGCTTGCGAAAGACTGGGTATGCACAGGCTGATCCCGAAACGCGAACCGCAGAAGCGAATCACTATGACGGGCTTTTTTGCCACATACGTGGTGGTTGCGACCCAGTCGGGCTGTAGAACCCTACAACCCTGCAACTTATTCCAGTTTAGTACTTTATCATATTCATCTTACCCTTATTCCACCTAAGTAGGGTCGGCACAGCATGTCTTTCTTTTCCACTCTCCCCTGTCAGATGTCATTTCAATATTCACACCTTTTATACACATATCATTTTCCACACAGTCCATCCATACCTTTTTCAGTCTTCCTCTACTCCTATATCTGTCCATCATACTCGAAACTTTTCTAATTACATGATTTTCATCTCTTCTCATGACATGCTCATACCATGCTAACCTATTACTCCTCTACTTCTTTGTCACTGATGCTATTTTTAAACTTCCTCTGATATAGTTCTTTCTCTGATTCTTGATCTTGTCAATTCTAGTTATACCACACATCCACCTTAACATTCTCATCTCTACCACATATCGTTTAGAACTTTATATTTATGTTAAACTTATGAAGAGTTTTAAATTAAATTCCCTAAAATACTGAATGCATTACAATGTTATGAAATTTATTTCATAGGAATAATAGACAAATATGTACTTATTCGCGATTGAAATCCTTGTATCGTGGGTTAGAACGTGCCTTTGCTCAATAATAGGGTATTTATAGGTTCATTTTACGATCTGCGATCTATGTACGGGCTGCAATTTTTTATGAGTAACGTCTCAGGAAACAAAATACTAAAACCGTATTTAATTCTCCTAAAGAAAGATTTTTGAAAATACTTCCTTAATTTTTATGTGTTTTACACAATAATGGGGTATTTATAGGTTCATTTTACGACTCACTATGTATGAGCTGAAATTTTCTATGGATAACATCACAGGAGACAAAATACTAAAACCGTATTTAATTCTCCTAGAGAAAGATTTTTGAAAATACTTCCTTAATTCTTATATGTTTTACACAAGAAAGTTTCTATCTAAAATTGCATGCTTCTAGACTTATCGGTTTAGCTCAACATCACCTACTAAAACCGTATTTAACTCTCTAAAAAAATGATTTCTGAAAATACTTCTTTAGTTCTTAAGTGGTTTACATAAGACAGTTCTATACAAAATTTAATGCATCTAGATGAGTTGTTTTATCTCTTCATCATCTGTTTATTACAAAGGAGGGCACTAACAAAAGTAAATCAATAAATAAAACGCAATTTAAAATGAACCGTTAATAAAACCTACTTGCACTTAATAAGTCCTACTTATGTTCAAATAAATACTTATCAAATGGCATCATGTGAATAAAAAAAAGTTACGAAACCTTCAAAAACTGGTTATTTGCGCAATACGCCGGCGACACAGCGCCGCCGATGAGGTCATCCCAACTTTGTTGGATAAGCAACACGATCCGAGCGAAATGGAGAGTGTATTAAATGAACTTTGCACAGGAATTGTTTGTGAATATGTGTTATGAAGTATATACTATGGACCAAGAGATTAATAAGGATGCTATTAATAGTGTCCCAGCGATCTTCTTCTTACCCTTATCCCACATAAGTAGGGTCGGTACAACATGTTTGTCATGTTGTGGTATATGATTTGGCTTAATTTTTACGATCGGCCGCCTGCCTGACATCAACCCTCCTTGGGATTATTTTGTTGTACCATTGTATTTATGATTATTATTATATAGTTACGAAGTCTGATTGGATCCTTTAGCCTTACAATTTCTCTGTAGGCTTTAGCTTTGGTGGGCTATTTATAGTGTCTCTTTGAGCGGCACCACCGTTCCGGTTAAAGTTCTTCAAGATTACGGTTTGCTTGCTATATTGCCATTTTTATGTACAGAAAACTAGCCAAGTTTGGACTATAGTATATATTAGTGTCCCAGCGATATGTATAACAGATCCAACGTTATTAATATTTAAGAGTATTTAACCCCTCGGCTGATTGTTTAAGGCTATGATCTCAAAATGGCGAATCGTGTTTTTAAATATCTAGGCAATCCAAAAACACTATAATTTCAGTTTACATAATTTGTTATTGTTCAAGTTTTTCGAATTATGTAATAAATACAATATTTTTTTAAAACTTATGTTGCCAACAGTCTGTTGACCAGTGCTTTCTCTTGTATCGAGTTTAAACCCATGCCGTGTTATTACAAAAAAGTTAAATACGTATTAAATACTTGGTTTAAAAAAGTTTCCTAATAAATGCTACGCGCTAGCCCGGAGCAAGTTCGCGTTGCCGCTTTTTAAAAGTCTAACCTAACGTAACCAAAGCGAGTCAAAAGAGCAAGATGGCGAACATTCAGCGACCGCGGTGCATTCAATATGAGACCTTTTTAAAGCCAGGGTTCAATACGTATTTAACTTTTTGTAATTAAACCGATTCGATCTTATGACAAAAACAAAAATGAACACGAGTTTTACACGAATTTTACTAGGCAGTGCCTAAAATTTTAAATACATATTTAAAATACTCTCCTACAAAAACGTATCTAAGCGGTCTCTTGCTAAACATCTGGTTTATCTTCTTTATTGAAGTAACTCTGAATAGCATTCGTTCAATTCAATCTCATCATGCAAAAACGTTCCATTACATACAAATATTTTTGGGACTGTTTCAATTCATCTTCTTCTATACATATAATAAAAATGAAGTGTCTGTATGTAATATCAGAAAAACATTTTTTTACTGATTGGGTATGGAAGTATACACGCTTTTGATGACAAAAATGCAATTTTTAAAATTTTTGTCTGTCTGTTTGTTTGTTCCGGGTAATCTCCGAAACGGCTTCACCGATTTTGACGGGAATTTCACTGGGAGGCATTTAAAATTACAGCGGCTTACTTAGGCTACTCTAATTTAGACTAGCTGTTAACCGTGGCTTCACCCGCAGTGCTATCTCCAAAACGGATCGACCTATTTTTACGGGATTTTCACCACAGATAGCGAACATTATAAAAAGTAATTTAGACTAGCTGTTAACCATGGCTACGCCAGCAATGTTATCTCTGGCAGATAGCTGATCGTATAAGAAGTAATTTAGGTTATTCTATTTTAGATTAACTGTTACCCGCAACGTCATCCACATTAAATTTAGCGAAAATATGTTGTTCACTATAACCATGTGCGTAAGTTGTGCGTTGAACTGGACTCCAAGGATAAATATAATGGAAAATGATGTATCTGTTTATATGTTTTCTGAATTATCTTTTTGGTCATTTTGGCGGCCATTTTGCTTTATTTACTGCGCTTTCGTCTACATAACTCAGTAACTATAGTAACATATAAGAATATTATATTGAGTTCAATGAGCACCATTTAAATTGTCAAATATTAAAAACTGCTTAGATAGATATAAAATTTTATATCTTGATTTACATTTATCCAAGATTTGAAGACGTCAGCTCATTCATTGTTTACAATTCAACAGTATAATTATTAATATTAACTTTAAAAATAGAAGGGGTCTTTCTAATATGATATTAGACTATAGACGTATTACTTATTGACAATATGGGCATATTATATCATTATCTATCTTTAAATCGTTTTTTTATTAGTTCCTTATAAAGCGTAAGTGAGCACTGAGGTAGTTATATGGTGGCTTAAGGTTCTAAATATGTTGCTGATGGTAAACCTCATTTGACACACTGTTAGTATTTATATATCTAATGTATACGTTACATGGTACTGTAAGTGGCGTGCGTGTCGTACTTACAATTGTTTTTAAAGAGCATTTCTATAATTGTATATGATCTTACAATTTTATATTTCTTTAATACAATTTAAAAAAACGCGTGCAGAGGTGCGTGTACAGCTAGTTAATAATATTTTTGTTCAGATCTTCATTAAGAAAATTTACTTATTTTAAGTTAAATTGGTTGTTATTAATGTGACATTTTACTTAAAATAAAATAATGTAATTGTTAAGATAAGTGATTTATAGAATTAATATATTGCATCAAAGTGTGTGAGGTGAAATAACAGCATTACGCTAGATTAATAAATTATGAAATACATTGTCAAATGTCAATAGTGTCATGTAGTAGTATTTATGATTTACTTGTGAATCCCTAAAATTGTGTAATTTATTTATTTCATCCAAGTTAATTATATCCAGGAACTAATAATTTATTGCGAAACGTCTTTTGCTGGCAAATAGATATACTTTTCTTTTTTTTGTTTATATTATAGGAGGCAAACGAACAGACTGGTCACCTGATGGTAAGTAATCACCGCCGTCCATAGACACTAGCAACACCAGGGGAGTTGCAAGTGCGTTGCCAGCCTGTATTTGGGGGGAGGGGGGAGTGTGGGAAAGGGGAGCGGGGAAGAGGGGATGGCCTCCGACGCTCTCACTCACCGAACGAAACGCAACAATGCAAGTACTGTTACTTCACGCCGGTTTTCTGTGAGAGGGTGGTACTAACCTGGGCGAGCCAACCCATTCATGCTGAAACCAGTAGTAGTTTCAGCGTGGCTCTACCACTTCCAAAATACAATAAAATATTAGAACTGTCAACTTAGACAAGTGTTAGAGAATATTTAAATTGAAATAATGACCATCTGTAAACAAGGGTAAAACACTATTTTGTGATCAAACTTTTTAAAGTTCAATGCGTATTTAACTTTTTGTTACAACACAGATATAGTTTCTGATAGTCCAGGAGTTAGACATCATTAGTTGTTACATTAAGTATACTCTTAGTAGTTTGCGATCTTGGTCGGTTAATTTGAAATATTGTTAACATTTCTAGGTAAATTACCAACACCGACAATAAAATGTTCCATTCTTTTGATAAGGCTTACATCATAATAACATTCGTTTAATTCTCATACTAGCCTTTTACTCGCATCTTCGTTTGCGTTAATACAACGCGTAACAAACAAACAAACTCATACTCGTTTTTATAATATTAGTAAGGATTTGATAACATATATTTCATTTCTACCAATTCAAATATAAACACGAGTATTTAGAATAGAATAACTGTTCGAGTACTTATTTAATGTAAAGTAGCATAAAAGACGAGGGAGAATAACAACTGACTCCAAGACAGAACAATAAATTATATCGTTCGCTCCAACATGTGAATTTAAGTCGGATCCCACGCACACTCACACGTACGTTGTACAATAATGTATGTAAATCCATTAAAATCGTCTGGGATCGGACCACACTCACTCGCGTCTCAGTCGCAAAGAACGCTATCTGGTATCTTGAGTCACGATTCAATCGAAATTTCAAGTTCAAGATCAAAATACGATATGGATATCGAACCACCGTTTGACAAAACAATCACCTCTTTGTAATAATTAATTTCTAATTTCCCATAATACCATTTATAGGTACTAACAATTTAAAACGTAACAAAGTGGTTTCGTTCTGACTATTTTGCTTTACAGACAGCAAATCTTTGAAATAATCAGTCAAACTTGTAAAATTATGATAAAATAAAAAAATAAATGCTTTATTTAAGCTAGGCCCTCTAAGAAGGCGCTTATGAACGTTAAAGCTACCACCAGTTCGGAAAAATAACGCAGTCCTCGAGAAAAACCGGCAAGAAACTTGATCTTTTCATAATACATTCTAGAGGTGGTAGAGTCACGCTCTTGAGGTGGTAGAGCCATGCTGAAGCTTTTACTGGTATCAGCATGAATGGGTCAGCTCGTCCGGGGTAGTACCACCCTCTCGCAGAAACCCGACGTGATGTAACAGTGCTTGCATTGCTGCGTTTCGTTCGGCTAGTTAGAGCGCCGGATAACCCACCTCCCCTCCACCTCCCCTAAACACAGGGTGGCAACGCACTAGCGACTCTTCTTGTGTTGCAAGTGTCTATGGACGGTGGTGATCACTTAAAATCAGGTGACCCACCTGTTCGTTAGCATCCTATGATAAAAAAAAATACATATTCTTACAAACATTTTACAATCGTTTTTGGTGGATGCGCAGAGAGGGTCGTCATTTCCAGACGTCACCATCGTTCACATAGTAGTATAGTATAATAAACCTGTAGACATTAAAACCCGCTTGACATGGTCCTTGAACTAGCTATCTGGCAAATCAATAATGTGGTTTGGAACTTTGTTATAAAACCAAAAATTATTTATTACCCAAAAATCAGTTACTGTTTTTAGTGAGCCTGAACCATGGAATGACCAAATTTTTATAGTTTCTAGTATTTAAAGTATCTAGGTTTTTAATAAACTCAGCTTATCTAAGTTTTTACAGACATACATTAGATTATCAAGAATATTTTGGGAGGACATTATAGCTTACTAGTGCCACTAATGATGATAATACATTATCTTCGCGTAAATCTAAGGGTTAGCGTAGCGATATAGCTCTAAGATGGCAGAATGGCAGGCTGTAGTGGTAGAGCCATGCTGAAACTATTGCTGGGTTCAGAATGAATGGGTCGGCTCGCTTGGGGGAGTACCATCTTCTCACAGAAAACCGACGTGAAGTCACAGTGCTTGCGGTACTCCCCATCCCCCATACCCCAAACACAGGCTGGCAACGCACTTGCGACTCCCCTGGTGTTACTAGTGTCTATGGACGGTGGTGATCACTTACTATCAGGTGACCCGACTGTTCGTTTGCCTCCTATGATATAAAAAAAAAAATTCCAACTTATTTCACCCTTAGTATTATTACATTATGTCTAATTTCAATAATATTTCAGTTTCGGAGTCAGTAACAGTTATTTTAGACCGATTTGCTATGTTAACCGGGTTTTGGCATCAAAAGGCTTTTATATGGTGGAACGATATATGACAAATAGTGAAGTTATAGACGGTATATTAAATACAATTACATAAAGCGAGATATATATGAATGATACAATTTAGTCCATCAGTAAAATCACGTCCGTCCAGTTTATAATCGACGGCGCAGTCATAAATTCTCATTAAAGACTGACATACCTACTCATGGAATTCAACCATATAAATCTAGTATAACGTAAGTACATTTTGAATTTTATACAGTGAACGTTCAGTTCATGCCTTATCTCTGTCATATTTAAGTGGAACAAGAGCGAAATAAAATATTATGGGTATCGGTCACTGCAGGCGATTCGTCGCGACTTGCTATTATAAAATATTGCCTATTCAATTATTTAGAATTATTATACTATGTCTCAGATGGAAATGTTTATTATTAGAGAAGTTCTCACATATTCTATATAAATACAGATTATTCTTTTGTTACTTTGTAACACCCACATATTCAGATATAATTACTTATTTATCTTAATACAAAGTAAAAACATGATCTCATCAAGGTCTTAAGTTTTTTAACCGAAATGAGGTGGTAGGTAGGTTTTTGTAGGTGAAAGAGTCACGCTGAAGCTATGGCTCGTCCAGGCTAATACCACCCTCTCACTGAAAACCGACGTGAAGCAATAGTTGCGTTTCGTTCGGTCAGTGAGATCGCCGGAGGCCCACTTCCTTTCCCCCTTTCCCGCCCCCTCTCCCCCTCCTCCCAAACACAGCCTGGCAACGCACTTGCGACTCTCCTGATGTTGCAAGTGTCTATAGACGGTGGTGATCATTTAAAATCAGGTTACCTGTCTGTTCGTTTGCATCCTATGACGTGAAAAAAGAAGAATGATGGTATTGCACTGGTGCCTAATTAGATCGCAACAGTGAAAATTATTCATAGTGTTTCAATGGAATTTTTGTTTAAAGGTTTTTACTCTTGTATCTACAAGGTAGACTATCCACGGTCACTGTTGACAAGTGTTACCAGATTTTTTTTTGTCGTCTGGATTTTGGAACTTTTTGAGTGAAAAAAGCGGGATTCTTTTGTCAAAAACGGGACATAGTAAGAAAATGTATATTATCAAAAGTTTCTGAATATACATCTGCTTATTTGAGCTCCAATTACGTTTACGTGACAATAGATAGCAAAAAAATAGTCTTCTGAACAAAATAAAAAAACAGAAATCAAAATGCACGCACGATCGAGTTATCCTCGGAAGCTGTACTGAGCAAGTCCCACGCGGGACATTTAATCTTGATTAAAAAATCGAAACTTGCCGTCGAAATCGGGACGTCTGGCAACGCTGCTGTTGACTGACCTTGCGCCTGCAAAACCACCTATGTAAATTTCCAATAGCCAGGATAGTTAAAAACCTCCTTTATTTTGCATATAATCATTATATTTTAAATCTGTGCAACAAATTCGTAATAAGTTATGACTTAATTTGCATATTTTTTAAATAGAAATTTTGAAGTGATAATTTGGGGTTTGAAGTTTTAATAGGCTACATTTTTGTGTGGCGAAAAGTAGTGGGAGAAAACACTGTGTTGAGTAGAGCGTCGAAAAATCGGTCCTCATCCGATCACCAAAGTTAAGGAACGTCGGGCGCAGTCTGTACTTGGATGGGTGACCGCCTGAGAAAAACGTTGGCTGTTGTATTTTCTAAATTGAGATGTTTCCTTGTAGTACAAAAGTTTCACTTCTATCGTGTGTCTTAACGACACACCCTGCTTTTTTAACTCAGAATTCGTCACTTTTATGACAATAATAAACGAACCCAAAAAAGAGTGGTCTAAATAGTGCAGTCATTCTGAAATCATATGCATACGGTAAACATACGGTAATTGAGTTTTAGTTAACACTACATATTATTATATAACAAAGTCCTCTGCCGTGTCTGTCTGTCTATCTGTCTGTTCGCGATAAACTTAAAACTACTGGGCGGATTTTAATGCTCTTAAAGGAGGAAGTTATATAATTTGTCACCATATTTTGTAAATTAGTTGAAATATAACGATAATATGTGTATGTGTACACGCGTTAGAAGTTATACTTCTTTGGCGTAACAAGATCAAAATCTTTATCTTTCGTCTTTTCCTACTTTTGTAGAAAAAACGACACTATCAATAGAAAAAGTTGACTACAGCTAACTTCAGGGCGTCGGATTTTCGTGACGTTGTGCACGCGCATCGTAAAAATTTACTCTCATCATTTTTCCTTAACGCGTCAAAAGGAGTATAACTTCAAAAATAATAACACTGGGCCTAGAAGGGAAAATTAGTTCGCCAAAGAAGTTTCTTCTGACATGTGTACTTTACGCACGCACTTTTTTTTTAAATTGTAGAACGGCAAAATGTCTGCATTATGCCTTTGGTAAGCACAGTACAATCTAAAAACAATGGCGACCACCGAGTAAGTAGTACATTAGATTTCTAGACAATTCCTTCAAAATGTGAATGCCTTAAATACACATTATATCTGAATAATTTCAGAATTAAAGAACGAAATAAACGTGTAATGGTTCTAAAAGCACTCGGTACGCGAAAATTTAATTTAGCTGGAATTTTTCAGATACGAAAGGGTAACAAATCTTTTGTTAAGCGTGTCATACGCACGGATGCTCCGCGAGCGTGTTTTGAATTTAGTTAATGCGTACTTATATATTCTTCGTGTGTGTATTTTATCATATATTTTATGTTAAATAATAGCTTCTGTCCGCAACTTCGTCCTTTTTTTTTAACGTGGGGAAATCCCTTATGGATACGCCACCCTCCCGGGGGAGAGGGTGGGTTATGTCCGACTCGCACGGACTAAAACCCCACGGTGTACGTCTTCCGCTATGGTTGGGGCGGCACGAGATCTCTATAGACTTCATCGTGCCGCCCCAGCGGTTGGCCCAACAGCAAAAGTGCCGCCGTCGGGCCACGTCTTGTTAGGAGACAGCCGTGTACACACCGGCCATCTCCTCCGTCCGTGGTCGCCGCTGTCATGCCGGCCTGCAAAAAGCTGGATATGCACAGGCTGATCCCGAAACGCAAACCGCAGAAGCGAATCACTGTGACGGGCTATATTAGGATTAATAATAAAATAGTGTTAATGAATTAATCAAACATATAATGGGCTGCAAAATCTCAATACAAGATATCAATATCTATATATTAATATGTGAAGCCCAAACTTTGTATCCCTTTTTGAGAGAAATGCGCGAACGGATGAACGTGAAACTTGGCATAGTTAAAGTTTATATGGAGGAGAAGTGCAGTAAGCTATTTATTTTATATAAAATGCATTAGAAGTACATTAAATTAATTAAAATATGCATTTAACAATTAATTAACACTACTGCTTCAATTTTACACAACATATACACACACACATGTAAATAAAAAAGACATTTTGACATCTGTCAATAAAGGACTTAAAAAAAGGTTGTGAAGGAGGTTGCTATGCTCGACTGTATGTATTATTTTACTCTTACGCTCCAATTACCCTTTTTCATTCTACATTCAACTTTAAAAAATCAATGAACTATGGTCGAATGTCGACCACTGGGCGCCCACTAGTTACTAATTAATATTAACGTACACAGGCCGCTATACTACGCCTCGCTAATCTGACGCATACCACGCAAGTGCAATACCGTCGGTCACGATTACTAGCATGTCATGACGCGAAATCATAAGTTTATCAACGCGCCTAAAGAAGTTTTCAGTTTAAAAAAACAACTACCTAAATGTACTAATCAGTAACCAAAGCTGCTTTATCGCGGTCGATTTGTTTAGACGAATGCATCTTTGTTTGTATCATCACTTAACATTTACAATGAGGTCGCTCGTATACAAATCGTTAGTTGCACGAAATAGGACAAAGAAAACGTAAGCATCTATTAACTTAAAGTACCTAGAGAATTAATAAGGCTTCAAAATTACTTGCTACGGAAGCTCTTTTTCGAGTAGACACAATTTTAATTTGACAAATACATTTAGAAAAGTGTGTGTCGTCGATAAACAAAAGCGCTTTCTTTTTTAAATGTCTGTGACATTTATTCGATTTCGACATTCGATGTAAAGACAACTGTCTTTATTATTGTAACGTTCCGAATAAGCCAAAGATTGTAGTGGTAACACTAAATCGCCACTTTTTGCTATTGCACGGCTATTGTGTTTAATTGTACTCTAGTACTGAAAATACAATCATTAATTAATTTACGTTGTTTTATTAATAATATACCATAATAATAAACTTGCTATTACCCGCAGCTTTTCTCGTATTAATATAGATTTAGTCCTCGGGAGCACTACCTTTTTTAGATGAAAGTTACTCTATGTGAAGTTTTGTATTCCTGAGAATGCCTATGTAAATTTTATATTGACCAGTTCAGTAGAAGCGTTACAAGCAAACAAACAAACTCATAATAGCATTTTAAATATTAGTAAGGGAAGGATATCTGTCGCAAAAAAAAAGAAAAAATTACACGTATATATAAAAATACATACATATCTTCTATATTATAATAAAACTGTAGCAAGGTAAAATCTGTACATTAAATATTTTTTGAAAATTTTGATAGGGGTAGGCTTTCTTATCGATATAGAAGCCAAAACTAACCTTTTTAAAATTTTTGTCTGTCTGTCTGTCTGTCTGTCTGTCTGTCCATCACTCGGAAAGTACTGAACCGATTTTGACGAAACTTGGCACAGTGATAACTAATGTTACGAAATTACATTTAGGATACTTTTTGTCCCATAAAACGCAACGGATTCTCCAGGATCTGCCTGTTTGTCTATACCTTTAAACACGAATCACTCTGAAAGTACTAAACCAATTT
>MU159658.1:95193-130354 GCA_015888305.1 Antheraea pernyi
TAAGCTAAGCTAACTATTCATATATATATGAGTTGTTGAAACATATATGTGTACCAAGCATACATACCTCAACAACTCTTATATATATTTCGTATCGGATAATATTCTAAACTATTTCAGTTTGATAAGGGAAAAAAATAAAACCTTTCCACTTGCCTGTGTATGCGTGTATGCGTGCACGTGTGTGAAGGGGATATGTGTATTTTTTTTTTTTTTTTTCTAACTGACTATGCTATTGACCTGGCAGGGTCTTCACAGCTTCACCGGACTATATGTGTAATGTTGTCGCAGTGATGTAAGATTTTGAGGGGAGGTGGGCTTCCGGCGTTCACACTGACTGAACGAAACGCAACAATGCAAGCACTGTTACTTCACGTCGGTTTTCTGTGAGAGGGTGGTACTACTCCGTCCGAGCCAATCCATTCATGCTGTAGCCAGTAATAGCTTCAGTGTGGCTCTACCACGTACAAAAAGTTAATAACAATAACAAAAATGTCTGGCAATAATAATACAATGTTTTAATAGCATATCAAATTTAGTGACAAAAACATGCTAAAATTATTTAAAAATCAATAGTTTTTGTCTGTAAAGGTGCGATATGCACAAATAAACGCAACGTTTACCGGCAGCCAGGTAGCATGCTATGTGGAAGAACATAAAGATATATAAAAAACTGGCTTATTGAATTCGCTGTCGATACCTTTGCTAGCTCTTAGACAAATAGTTACAGGCAAGTGACATTTGACACGTCGACGCGATTCTCATATATTTTCATATTTATAGTTTTCTTAAACACAATGGAATGTGAAAAAGTTTTGATACAAATAGAATATAGTTATGATAAAGTAAGTGGTAGAGATGATTATTTAATTTTAATTTTACGTATTGTGGATGTACAGATTCTATGTAAAGTAGGTTAGGTGTCGTGCAGATAAAAAGAGAGAGAGAGAGTGTATACAATATATACATACATATAATTTTCATTTCAATAGCAAACCAACTCAAGGATTACCCTTTGATGTATTAACTTGACTATCCCAGATCATTCAGTGTTTAATTTATTATTATTTATTTTATAAATGTTTTTATCGTTTAATTTACAATTGAACTCTATCAACTTGATATTTTATAATGTAAACTATACCGACTGTATAGTAAACGTCTACAAAAAAGGGAAAGTAATTTGGTTCCAACTGGGGTCCATAGACCCCTCAAGTTATTTTTTTACGTTACCGCCAATATATGTAAGTTAGTTTGTATCTTAATTGAACCCCGTAGATGACGCTACGAACGGGTTCTAGGCTTATTTTAAATTCTCACATACCATCTTGGTACATATTTGAGTGAGCTCCTTGATAGTTTGGATTTACAATTGGAAACGGTAGGTGTGGCTGCAATCGGATTTTAGGTTTAAAAATACAATTGAAACCGGTAATAACCGATTTGGTGCAGACGAAGTCGCACGGGTCAGCTAGTACTATAATATTATTCTAAAGCTGAAGAGTTTGTTTGCTTGAACGCGCTAAATTCAGGAACTACTGATCCGATTTGAAAAAATCTTTCAGTGTTAGACTGCTCTATTATATAGGAAGTCTATATATCATCACGCTAAGACCAATAAGAGTGAAGCACCAATGAAGAATGTTTCAAAATCGGGGTTAACGTACATTGTATCATTATATATTATACGTGAAGCTAAAACTTTGTACACCTTTTTAAGAGAATTGGACGAACGAATGAACGTGAAATTTGGCATAGTTAAAGTTTATATGGAGGAGAAGTGCAAAAAGTTATTTTTTCTATATAAAATGCATTACAAGCATATTAAATTAATTGAAATATACATTACTCACACTACTGTTCCAATTTTACACAACATATTCACACATATAAATGGAAAAGACATTTTGACGGATGTCACTCTTACGTTCCAATATTTTACCTTTTCAATATTTTTAACATGACTGACGTTGCATGCCTTACATGCCCTTTGAAATCAACTAGTCAAATTGTAGGTTAATTTTATAATAATATAATATGTAAATACATAATTTAAATAATTATCATATTATCTTTAGTAAATTTATAGACCCACTGAAATAATGATTATTCTATTTTGTTTTACTGAATATCAAAAATTTTAGGTGACAGGACTGCTTTCACTTCATGTCTCTTTGCTTCATATTGTCATAAGAGTAAAGCAATATTACCAAAGTCAAAGTCAATATTTAGTATGTATAGGTTTAGTATTTTTTTGTGGAGAACTCACTTGAAATGATGATTCAATAAAAAAAATGAGCCATAAATACTTTGTAAAATCAAAATAAGAAAATTTGTTTGCTCATGAAAGTAATCCACGACTTAGATTCTTAGTTCAACTTGATGTTCGGTCAGTGAGAGCGCCAGAGGCACACCTCTCCCCTCCCCTCAATATTTATATTACAATTATACAATTTAAAAGACTGGCAAATAACTGAGTAGCCATGATGAACACCTTTGTTAATAGAAGTATACCCTTTGACAAAAGAACCCGAATAAGGTTCAAACTTTAAAAAATCAATGAATTATATTCGAATGTCGACCACTGGGCACCCACTAGTTTTAATAAACTTTCATCTTCTACATAAATGAAGTCGCGAGTTAAAGTTAGCGTTAGCCCAAAGTAACTATTTCACGCGGCGAAGTTGCGGGCAGAAGATAGTCTAATGATAAAGATAATTAATTATTCACATAAGCCCCGCAAACCCGTGCGGTCATATTTAACAAATGTCAACAATAATTTCTCTCGATACACAAACATATTCAAAGCAATTTGCGGTTTCCGACTGTTTTTATTTAAGACGCAATGTTACCATTACGGTTCGAAACGACCATAACTACACTAAACCGCAAGTGCGTGGCATGCCTTAGAGAAACTCTTGTCTTATCCATAAAAGTTTTTATTTGATCAATTACAAACATGGTCAATTATGTCACTTTTATATTCCATTTATCCACTTGATTCGTATTTATTAACAAAACAAAATACCTAATGATTTTTAAAATTTGTATACTGGGTTTTATATACAATCAGCAAGTACAAAAATAGAAAACAAAAAAAGAGATATACATATAACCATAAATTACACACGAAAATAACATTGAGGCAGCGAACTTATTAACGAGCTGATTCAATGCAACGATTCAATAATAGCTGTTGCTAATTCGTAGAATTCTTCAGTTCCGCGAAATCAACTTTAGGCGTTGCTGTTTTCGCGGACCTAATATCGACGTTTTATGCAAAATATCGATATTTCTATAATACCCTATCGATCATCCCTAATCGCCCAGTGTACCTATATTCAGCAGTGACTCATAGACTTTCGTCGTAGTATTTGCAGCGGCCACGATGATTCCTGGTGTCTCGTTTTATTATTCTTGGACCGGCCATATATTTGCGTTTAAGCAAACTGACTCAGCCCGCCGATTTCGTAACTGTCCAATTGATTTTATTATAATTTCTCAGTAAAACGGTTAGCAGTTTAAAAATGTTATTTCCAAAGGTTCACGGTCTTGAACTCGGCTGATAGTTAGCTGATGAGTTGACAAATGATGACATCATTTCAACACCGAACATAACTAGATAATTAGATGTACATACAAAATAACTATTGTCTTTAGTGCAATTGTAAGATAACAAAACATACAGAAAATAATATGATACACTGACTTTGTATTCGGATCAGTAAATTGTAGAGAGAATGTTTGTTCGTCACACTTCAAATTTGCCCTTCAATAGGTGACTTTTTGTCTAAACAAAATGTGCCAATGAATCTTTTTGAATTCTATGCATTTATTAATACGAATTTAATTATTATTTAATTACCAGAAAATAAGAAAACAATGCAGTAGAACGAATACTCAGAGCTCGAAGCGGTCATTATTATAATAATTAATAATGTTATGAAAAAGGAATGTTATAACAAATAATTGACGACATAATTATTTTGCTATCCGTTATTATTACTGTCAATGATAATTATTGGCCAGTGTCATCGCAACAAGCGCACAAGTCAGTATTATGCAACCACCAATAAGTGTAAAAGAGAGAGTATTTTATAATGCTCGTAGTCAAAATCACAACCGGTATGAATTACTATAATTGACTCTCACTTACTCAATTACTATAATTCCAAACCGAATGGTATGGTCTGCCTGCACCATTTGTTTGTTCTTGCTCAGCATAGTTTCTGACCTACATTCTATTTAATAATTGCTAAGACCCTAAGGGTCGTAAGGCTTGGTATAAGATTAACTATAAAAGCTAAAATAAATGTTAAAATTCCAATTTTAGTTTCAAACGTTATCGTGTTTAAACAAAGTAAAAAAAGCTGTAATTTCTTGAGATTTATAATATTCAAGTGAACTACATTAATCATATTTGTTTTGACTTAGTTAACATGTATTGTTAGGAGTTTGTGCTTTATCCCGATTTGAAATAATGTCGATTATAATAATAATCTTCAAGCTACCATAAAATGTATATAGACTCAATTAAAAATCCGATGCTTAATATATAATATCCATAATTAAAATAATAATGGTTAAGTAAAATAGTATTAATAATAGCAGTAAAACTTAAATCCATTTTTCAGTGATTAAACAAAAGAAATCTGGAAAAAAGGAGCAGACCAGAAATGTACATACCTAAATAAAATAAAAACTAGTAATTTAAAAATTCTTTGTTTTTTTCATTCTTGAAATCTTTTTGAGCATTATTTTCATTATCGTATCAATTTTACAAATTATAATACGATAAAAAACAGTAAATTTCCCAACAGCAGAATAATTATTAACTGTTATTGAGAAATAGCACAAAAAAGTAATCATCGACATAATATAACAGTTATTGTCACTATACTAGTAATCATCTACTTATCGACGTTTTTTAAAATTATCGTAGGCTGACGCGATGTTTTAAACCGAGCCTATCGTTGGGAAAAGGGCTTTATGCCGCGATGAGTTACTTGCAAGTCGGATTAGGTGCTCTTAATATTAATTCCTCGTATAAGAAGCTAACCGGCGATGTTAAATTTAGCTTATTTTAAATTTAGTTCGCTTCATTCGAATATATTTCTTATACATCAATAAAAAGTTTAGTTATAAACATAAGGGTTTAAGTTCCATACAAACGAATGTAAACTATAAGATGCAGTGATCAATAGACTGTTGGCAGAATAAGTTTAAAAAAGAATCGCATTTATAACGAAATTTGAAAAACCAGAACAATAATAAATTATATAAAGTAAAATTATAATTTAGAATAAAATATTAGATATTTAAAAAACATGATCCTCTCCATTTTGAGATTTGGTTCTTAAAAGTCTGCCGAAGTGTTTCTTTCATGCACAAATACCTACGTATGTCAATATTTCGACAACAACGCCACCTATTGGGATCGACTATAGCTAATAACTGTTTAGATGATGCTTCCATTTGTACAAAAAAATCAACAAAGTCGGTCGAACCGTTTAGCAAAAAAGAATAACAAACACGTTCAATAGAATTTTATATACATCTTTTTTCTTAATATATTATATAAAAATCGAGTGTCATGATTACCTCAGAAGCTACTCGATGGGTCTTAATAAAGACTGTCATTTATGTATGATTTGGTCCAACTTGACATTAGGATAATTTATATTTCGATTCATTTTTATTACAAATTAAATGATTGTCAATATTGATTATTGTTATTAATTGTAAGTTTCATTAGTCTCGAACAGATGGCGCTTTAAATTAGTTTGTTCACAGAAAACTGTACGACCGACTGTTATAGATATCTTATAGATGGCGCCGCGTTAAAACGAATTAAAATTTTGATTCTATTTTTCGATAACCGAGTCACAGCAACGCGTGACCGGGTCAGCTATACCATATAGAATGTTTGAGATAAAATAACAGTTCCAATTCAATACATCCTAAGTTACAAATCGTTATAAACTCAACTCATCGCGTACGTGATTCACAGACATGAATCGTCTTCGTCAACCGCTTAATCACTGTGAAAAATGGATTATGCGGCGCTGTAAGTCTTCGAGGAGACTTCAAGAAACAAATGAATAACGTATTTAATACTAACCAGTTTTGTTCGCTCGTAGTTTAAATGTGTTTCAAATGACAATAATTTGACCAAATGCTTATTTACCAATCTTCAACTGAACGAAATCTATATAATATAATATGACATCAGGGTTCCACGTAAGTCTATTTAAAAATTCTTTGTTTTTTTCATTCTTGAAATCTTTTTGAGCATTATTTTCATTATCGTATCAATTTTACAAATTATAATACGATAAAAAACAGTAAATTTCCCAACAGCAGAATAATTATTAACTGTTATTGAGAAATAGCACAAAAAAGTAATCATCGACATAATATAACAGTTATTGTCAACTATACTAGTAATCATCTACTTATCGACGTTTTTAAAATTATCGTAAGCTGACGAGTTGTTTTAACCCAAGCCTATCGTTGGGAAAAGGGCTTTATGCCGCGATGAGTTACTTGCAAGTCGGATTAGGTGCTCTTAATATTAATTCCTCCTATAAGAAGCTAACCGACGAAGTTAAATTTAGCTTATTTTAAATTTAGTTCGCTTCATTCGAATATATTTCTTATACATCAATAAAAAGTTTAGTTATAAACATAAGGGTTTAAGTTCCATACAAACGAATGTAAACTATAAGATGCAGTGATCAATAGACTGTTGGCAGAATAAGTTTAAAAAAGAATCGCATTTATAACGAAATTTGAAAAACCAGAACAATAATAAATTATATAAAGTAAAATTATAATTAAATTATAAGCGATAAAATCGATGAATAGTGGATTAAAAAAGAAAGATTTTGCGGTTCAGTTTGGAATACACGAAAGTACATTATCAATTATAATTATAAAAGAAGCTGAACTCTTGAAGAAACGAGAATCTGGAGAAAGTATTTTATGTAAAAGACGAATAATGTCTGAATTCCCTATTTTGGAGCAATGTTTATTTACATGGTTCAAACAGTGTCCAAACCAAAACATCAGTGTTACAGGCCTAAATAAAAACTAGTAATTTAAAAATTCTTTGTTTTTTTCATTCTTGAAATCTTTTTGAGCATTATTTTCATTATCGTATCAATTTTACAAATTATAATACGATAAAAAACAGTAAATTTCCCAACAGCAGAATAATTATTAACTGTTATTGAGAAATAGCACAAAAAAGTAATCATCGACATAATATAACAGTTATTGTCACTATACTAGTAATCATCTACTTATCGACGTTTTTAAAATTATCGTAAGCTGACGAGTTGTTTTAACCCAAGCCTATCGTTGGGAAAAGGGCTTTATGCCGCGATGAGTTACTTGCAAGTCGGATTAGGTGCTCTTAATATTAATTCCTCCTATAAGAAGCTAACCGACGAAGTTAAATTTAGCTTATTTTAAATTTAGTTCGCTTCATTCGAATATATTTCTTATACATCAATAAAAAGTTTAGTTATAAACATAAGGGTTTAAGTTCCATACAAACGAATGTAAACTATAAGATGCAGTGATCAATAGACTGTTGACAGAATAAGTTTAAAAAAGAATCGCATTTATAACGAAATTTGAAAAACCAGAACAATAATAAATTATGTAAAGTAAAATTATAATTTAGAATAAAATATTAGATATTTAAAAAACATGATCCTCTCCATTTTGAGATTTGGTTCTTAAAAGTCTGCCGAAGTGTTTCTTTCATGCACAAATACCTACGTATGTCAATATTTCGACAACAACGCCACCTATTGGGATCGACTATAGCTAATAACTGTTTAGATGATGCTTCCATTTGTACAAAAAAATCAACAAAGTCGGTCGAACCGTTTAGCAAAAAAGAATAACAAACACGTTCAATAGAATTTTATATACATCTTTTTTCTTAATATATTATATAAAAATCGAGTGTCATGATTACCTCAGAAGCTACTCGATGGGTCTTAATAAAGACTGTCATTTATGTATGATTTGGTCCAACTTGACATTAGGATAATTTATATTTCGATTCATTTTTATTACAAATTAAATGATTGTCAATATTGATTATTGTTATTAATTGTAAGTTTCATTAGTCTCGAACAGATGGCGCTTTAAATTAGTTTGTTCACAGAAAACTGTACGACCGACTGTTATAGATATCTTATAGATGGCGCCGCGTTAAAACGAATTAAAATTTTGATTCTATTTTTCGATAACCGAGTCACAGCAACGCGTGACCGGGTCAGCTATACCATATAGAATGTTTGAGATAAAATAACAGTTCCAATTCAATACATCCTAAGTTACAAATCGTTATAAACTCAACTCATCGCGTACGTGATTCACAGACATGAATCGTCTTCGTCAACCGCTTAATCACTGTGAAAAATGGATTATGCGGCGCTGTAAGTCTTCGAGGAGACTTCAAGAAACAAATGAATAACGTATTTAATACTAACCAGTTTTGTTCGCTCGTAGTTTAAATGTGTTTCAAATGACAATAATTTGACCAAATGCTTATTTACCAATCTTCAACTGAACGAAATCTATATAATATAATATGACATCAGGGTTCCACGTAAGTCTATAACAGTTATTGTCAACTATACTAGTAATCATCTACTTATCGACGTTTTTAAAATTATCGTAAGCTGACGAGTTGTTTTAACCCAAGCCTATCGTTGGGAAAAGGGCTTTATGCCGCGATGAGTTACTTGCAAGTCGGATTAGGTGCTCTTAATATTAATTCCTCCTATAAGAAGCTAACCGACGAAGTTAAATTTAGCTTATTTTAAATTTAGTTCGCTTCATTCGAATATATTTCTTATACATCAATAAAAAGTTTAGTTATAAACATAAGGGTTTAAGTTCCATACAAACGAATGTAAACTATAAGATGCAGTGATCAATAGACTGTTGGCAGAATAAGTTTAAAAAAGAATCGCATTTATAACGAAATTTGAAAAACCAGAACAATAATAAATTATATAAAGTAAAATTATAATTTAGAATAAAATATTAGATATTTAAAAAACATGATCCTCTCCATTTTGAGATTTGGTTCTTAAAAGTCTGCCGAAGTGTTTCTTTCATGCACAAATACCTACGTATGTCAATATTTCGACAACAACGCCACCTATTGGGATCGACTATAGCTAATAACTGTTTAGATGATGCTTCCATTTGTACAAAAAAATCAACAAAGTCGGTCGAACCGTTTAGCAAAAAAGAATAACAAACACGTTCAATAGAATTTTATATACATCTTTGCTATAATAACTGAGTTATGTAGAAGCAAACGTGGTAAATAAAACAATATGGCCGCCAAATTGACCAAAAAGATGATATAATTCATATTACATACAAATATATGAACTCCTCCTCCAAAAGGACTGTACCGATTTTGATAAAAAAAATTATATATGTTCAAATGAATTAAAGAATGATTTATGAACACAATTGGACCCTGTAGGTGGCGCTGCGATCTGATTCCAGGATATTTTATTACATTCAGGGCTTTACAACATTTGCTGGGCCCGCTTGTATATAAATATATTATTCTTCTGTACTTGTGTATGTAATTGAACTCCTAGATAGGTGGCGTTATGATCTAGTTTCAGGATGTTTTATGATAGTAATACTATTTTGGCTTAAATCTCAAGTCGAGTGATTTTCAAAATCCGCATTTTTTTAATTCGACTTATGCCCGGTTTCTGAGATACTCGGTTAAACTACCAATAGTTATTGACTCATTAAAGTTATCCATAAGATAAACTCGTTGAGTTTTACTGACATTTATCGCATGATTGTGTGTTCAGTAACGCAAATTGACAAGTCATCGGACCGCTATTGAACAGATAAACTACAGTTAGAGTACCTCAGAAATTGGGCAATTAGCAAGATTATAGTCTGACAGTCAAGGAAAACATTGTAAGGAACATCAACCTAAGAGTTATTCTTGTAGTACATTCGTATGTGAGAAAAAATTTCGAATTGTCGATTTCTTGGCGTTTGAAATCGCCAATACGTTGTCAGCTGACGCGATGATTATATTCGTAATAAAAATACAGAATAAAAAAAACTCCTAAAAATTAATATTAAAAAAAATATAAATTAAGGTACGTAAGTCTTATACAACTGGAGTGCACAAGCATCGAAGCTAGGCAATGATTAACCATTAAATACATATTGTTGTCAATTGTCTACATTCCACTTTCACTAAGTGTGTGAGTTTCTGAAAGTACCTTAAAACTTTAGAAAATATCTTATGAGTGAAAAAAAAGGTGAAATTACTTTTAGCAAGTTTTTTTTTGTTGTTTTAGAATAAGTTTCGAAATTCAAAATAAAAAATCAAGCATTTAAGGGTTTAAAGCAATATGGCGTCCTTCGATTAATATGGTACAGTATAATAGAAACGAAAACATAATAATCATAGGTAAATTTATTATTAAGTAATTTAAATTATCTTTTATTTGAGGTAGCTATCAGACTATGTAATAATTGAACAACGAGCTGTGTTGGCAGGAAACAAAAGATTTGTATATAATTAGAACAGTTTTGTTTATTATTACTAAGATAAAAATAATAACCTCCATAACATTTTTAAATAAATCAATTTTGTTTGAATTAGCGTTAATTTCTATGCCTTTAAAAAAAATAATTATATCAATAAACCATAGAATCGATACGTAGATATAAGCGCCCATCGTTGGGCTACGGCCTAGTAAAAATAACTATTTATGGTGGTAGAGCCACGTTGAAACTATTACTGGTTTCAGCTTGAATGAGTCGGCTCGCCCGGGGCAGTACCACCCTCTCATAGAAAACCGACGTGAAGTAACAGTGCTTGCATTGTTGCGTTTCGTTCGGTCAGTGAGAGCGCCGGAGGCCCACCTCTCCTACCCACTCCTCTCTCCGCTCCCTCTCCCTCCCTTAACACTTCCAACCAAAGGGTGGCAACGCACTTGCGACTCCTCTGGTGTTGTTAGTGTCCATGGACGGTGGTGATCACTTAACAGTAGGTGACCCACCTGTTCGTTTCCCACTTATGACATAAATAAAATAAAAAAAAGCTAAGTAACAAATTGTCATTAAGCTGTCCTTGAGAGGAATATCTCAAATAATGTCTTCGTCAAACTTTTTGACCTCTTTGATTCTAGAAGCGCAGAACAGTTATAAATATGTACTATATCACTAGCCATCATTAATAAAGTCATCTGAATAAATCAATATCATGCTAACCGATTTCGATGATTCATTTTTTATTGAAAAGGATGTACTTCAAGGGTAGTTTGATGAGAGTTTGGTTAGGTTCTGATTATGGGATCCGTGACAAAGTAAGAAAACTTTCAAGAAACGAGCCTACTCCTTTCTTAAGGGCCGGCAACGCATCTGTGTCTCCTCTCGTGTCGCAATTGTCCATGGGCGGCCGTGATCACTTACCATCAGGTGACCCGTATGGTCGTTTGCCACCAATATTATAAAAAAAAACTCTTCAATTCTTAGGAATCTATTGTGCTTATGTTCGTTGCTGTGTTACAACATGACGCAAGCATTGTAATTACATTACTTAAGGTGTATAACGTGTGAAGCGTTGGTAGCCGAGTTGGTGGTAGAAACTATCGCGGATGAGAGAGTGAGATTATGTTAGAGAGGTTTACTATTATAAACAATAATTACTCGTTCAATTAGAAATTTAATTCCACTAAGGATAACAAAATACTGATAAGTTCGTAACAATAGCACCGCTTGCGGAGACGTCTTCCAAGAATAACTTAGACACAGAATTGATAATTTAGATACATAAGACGATTAAACTAACTCGTCTAGTAATAATACGATCAAATTTTGACAAGCGCTCAGTTGTCAATAGAAGTTTCTGTTCGGTTTCGATACTATTGTAATGGAGTCGGGACGTGAGCGAAATTATAGAGACTTCAGTCACGGATAATACAAAAGTGGATTGTCTATAAGGAAATAAATCGAATCTATACTGAACAAACTATTTAAGTTAATCTGGCATCGAATCTTAGTAGAGAATATGTTTTAAGGAAACCTAAACTTAAGACCCGGTAGGCATAAATAAACGTTCGCTATGCGTTAAACGTAAGCAGTGTTATTACAAAAAAGTTAAATACGTATTAAATACTTGGTTTAAAAAAGTTTCCTAATAAATGCACCGCGCTCTCCTGAGGCAAGTTCGCGTTATCATTTTTCACAAGTCTAACCTAACGTAAGCAAAGCGAGACAAAAGAACAAGATGGCGTATAAAATATAAAAATTGACGTATAAAAAATCGACTTAAGGATAAATAAATGTCAATTTTAGATTCCTGTAATAATACTTCAACTTTGTTTAACATAAAACTCTTGACTATTTAAAAACAAACACATTTTTTGGTAAAGTTCAAAATATAACTCAATTTTTAAACACGATTTTGCGACAGCCATAGAAGTAATTTGATAAAGAAAACACAAATTATTTATTCAAGGATGTAGAGAGGAATAAATACCTTCACATGATCATTGTTGTGCTTAAGATAAGAGAGGTTATTAAAATATACATTTTTGTTCGTAGCAACAATTATATACATTACAATTATTATAAATATAGTGAACCCGTGAGATAACAGAGTGGATGATATCATGGTCTATAAATACACTCTTTTCTCGACTTGTAAATTGCAACTTAAAACCTTTATTAATTCCACTTGTGAGGAACATCTATGCAATTCACACTAATCAACCAACAACCCTTTTTTTTCGAACTGATTAAAGCTGTTTGTCTCACTGGCCTTAACAGCTTCATCGGCTTTGAGGCGGGACGCGCTCTCAATTTTTCACGCTTCCATTTTGGCACGAGTTATATACTATTAGACGTGCACAGCTCACGCACACAGCGACAACTTATAATCAGGAGAATTGTAGCTCACGTGAAACGACTTTGATACTTATATAAAAGAATATAACAATAATTTTTGTATTACTAACATTCTATTTCATCTCATAGTGTGGGATCAAATTATAATTTCTCAAGGTCTCACAAGGTTAAGAACTGTGTGCAACTAGATGTAAGTATACGTAATAGATGGAAACATCGAGCTTGTACTCAGGCGCTTAATCTCATAGTGTCGGATTAAGGTTTCGTTGCTCAAGGGCCAGGTCAGGAGCTGTGTCGTGATAACTGAATATTAGTACCTATAGGTAGTAGCCAGAAACATCTCAATCGAAGGAAAACTAATTCCAAGAACAACGGTGGTGACAATAATCTACAATAAGTATGAATATGATAGGAATAAAATGTATGAAGTAAATTGTATGACATCATGTCAGTTGTATATAAAAGAATATAACAATAATTTTTGTATTACTAACATTCTATTTCATCTCATAGTGTGGGATCAAATTATAATTTCTCAAGGTCTCACAAGGTTAAGAACTGTGTGCAACTAGATGTAAGTATACGTAATAGATGGAAACATCGAGCTTGCACTCAGGCGCTTAATCTCATAGTGTCGGATTAAGGTTTCGTTGCTCAAGGGCCAGGTCAGGAGCTGTATCGTGATAACTGAATATTAGTACCTATAGATAGCTAGGAACATCTCAATCGAATGAAAACTAATTCCAAGAACAACGGTGGTGACAATAATCTACAATAAGTATGAATATGATAGGAATAAAATGTATGAAGTAAATTGTATGACATCATGTCAGTTGTAGTTAACAAGTGGGTGATGCCATATTCACGCGAACGCTTTGAATAAGACCTCTTTCTTGGAAATACTTTCCGTTTATTATTATAGGCAAATATGTATATAAAATAACTACAATATTTTTATACTTTACTTTACCCACGAATGCCCTTGAAACTCAAAGGGAAGGTGTATAAAACTATTATAAGACCAGTAATGTTGTACGCATCTGAGTGCTTTGCGACTAGAGAGACGGATGAGAGAAAACTACATGTGGCAGAGATGCGAATGTTAAGGTGGATGTGTGGTGTAACTAGAATGGATAAGATTAGGAATGAATACTCAAGGTCTCACAAGGTTAAGAACTGTGTGCAACTAGATGTAAGTATACGTAATAGATGGAAACATCGAGCTTGCACTCAGGCGCTTAATCTCATAGTGTCGGATTAAGGTTTCGTTGCTCAAGGGCTAGGTCAGGAGCTGTATCGTGATAACTGAATATTAGTACCTATAGATAGCTAGGAACATCTCAATCGAATGAAAACTAATTCCAAGAACAACGGTGGTGACAATAATCTACAATAAGTATGAATATGATAGGAATAAAATGTATGAAGTAAATTGTATGACATCATGTCAGTTGTAGTTAACAAGTGGGTGATGCCATATTCACGCGAACGCTTTGAATAAGACCTCTTTCTTGGAAATACTTTCCGTTTATTATTATAGGCAAATATGTGTATAAAATAACTACAATATTTTTATACTTTACTTTACCCACGAATGCCCTTGAAACTCAAAGGGAAGGTGTATAAAACTATTATAAGACCAGTAATGTTGTACGCATCTGAGTGCTGGGCGACTAGAGAGACGGATGAGAGAAAACTACATGTGGCAGAGATGCGAATGTTAAGGTGGATGTGTGGTGTAACTAGAATGGATAAGATTAGGAATGAATATATCAGAGGAAGTTTGAAAATAGCACCAGTAACAGATAAGTTAAGGAGTAATAGGTTAGCATGGTATGGGCATGTTATGAGGAGAGATGAAGACCATGTAACTAGAAAAGCTTTGAGTATGACGGTCGATGGATATAAGAGTAGAGGAAGACCGAAAAAAGGATGGATGGATTGTGTGAAAAATGATATGTGTGTAAAAGGTGTGTTGACTGAGATGACATCTGATAGGCGAGCGTGGAAAAGGAAAACATGTTGTGCCGACCCTACTTAGGTGGGATAAGGGTAAGAAGATGATGATGATTTTTATACTTTATCGTCAATATAAATTGAACTTTATGATGAGTATAGATAGGTTTAATCTCCAAGGGTGGTTATCAACGATAGGTGAAGATTATCAGTGAACTAACTTCCTCGCTCCTATTAGTCTTAGCGTGATGATATTAAAAATATTCATATATAAAAATGATCGTATACATTGTATATTAAGATGAAGAATTTTATTTCAGACAACGTTTTATTAATTCGATTTTGTCAGGCCTAATTGGTTTTACTTAAAATTAACTTAGTACTTATTCGAGGGGAGCGCTTCAATAGGGCTAGTTTCATATTTATTTAATCACGTGCTTTTATCGCTTTTATCGCTTATCTTACAGCTGTAAAAAATATTTCATTCATAACTGCAAATTATTATGAATAGGTTTTAGTGAGTTAATGTTTGTCTATAATTGTACTTATGTATAAAAACAGCGATTAATGAAGTCATCTCGATGTATTAATCCTACATGAAAGAATGACATCCTACATGAGAAAATGTACTTTTCTGTCGTTCTTAAGTCGCGTCGTCATTAAAATTACAATAACATTTGATAGAGTGGACCGATTTTGATGAAACTAAGTCTAAATGTTACTCGAGGATATGCTTTATGCTGTTTTATACTTTATGTTGTTTGATGCTCAGTACTTTAGCAGTAAACAGACTGACAGACATTTCTGAAAATGATTTCAATGTATTTTATTACTTATTCGAAGACAACTGCAACATTCTTTTTCACAAAAATCTTAAAAGTACAGATTCGTTAGATTTACAGTCATATTATAGATGGATAGAAGATAAAAATGGATGGCGTTAACCTTTATACCATACTTTTATAAAATCGCAGTCGGTTTCATTGTTTGTTTGGATTAATTAATTAATGTTAATGTATATACTCATAACTAACGCTGAGTTTAATATTTAAATTATATAATTTGATACCTAAAGAATTCACTAAAAATAATGCAAAACCTTTCTTAAAATTTAAGTGTACACATAACTAAATGAATCATTTTCCTCTTGTTCAAACTTCTAAATGTGAATTTATTCGTCATTCCGACAAAATTAAAGGTAAGTTAATTAACAAAATACATTGTTGTAATTATACGTTTAATTTGAGTCTCCATAACTAGTTATACAGTTTCCCTAATAGGTACCAGCAAAATTTTATTGCCTTAATGTTTATACCAGCGCCTCTAGCGGAATTACGATGGAACTAGTAGGAATAGTTATAAATTGAGAACATGCCGAGACAAAAATCAACAGAACAATTAACATGGTCACTTGAAATCCATTCAAAATTCTCCTTTTATTTAAACCCTGAAAAGGAGCTGTGAATTTTAAAACACTACCACCAGATCAGAAAACTCAGTAACAGCCACCAAAAATCACTATCTAATGCAGGTTTTCTTTTTTGACATATTTCAATAGATGTACAGAAAGATAGATGTCATTGTCAAACATCACAATTACCCACTCTAGACATGTTTTGAAAGCAAAACCTTTTAACACGGTGCTTGAACTAATTGTCCAGCAGATCGGCTATATACTTTAAGAGCTTATTATATAATCTAACATTATTACCTAAACAAATTTTTATTGGGCTTTACTGCTACTAAAATTCCTGAGATAAAATATAATCACTTAACAACGGATCATTCAAGGATAACGTATACAGAATTTTTGTTATTTCTGACCGCCCTCTCCCCCTTGTCAGCAAAAGTAACAACGCTCTTACCCCCCTACCATACTTACGTAAACATTTATACAAGTATTCAATAATCTATAGCGGAATTAATTTACAGTGGTTCGCTACTAGGAGTCTAGGACGATGCTAACCCAGTTAATTAGACTGCGCGCCTCACTACACAGTTAGACCTACACATTCAGACTCCCCCCCCCCTAACCCCCATACCCATGACATCAAAAATAAGAAAATCCTATACCCCCCCGCCCTCTTTAGTCCTCACTTGATGGCTCTTAACTATCAGAGCTATTACAAAGTTGATAAAAAGAATATTTTAAAACGTAAATCGTATGGTAGCGACGTTGTTCACGTTTTTAACGCTGTTAACCAATTATCGGAAATATAAAAAAAGTGGAATTATCTCGAAAGATAATTAATGTTATAGAAATAAAAATTGCATGAACTTTCGATAATTCTTTTCAATAACAACCTCGTATATTGTCAATTGAAATTCTTTCATAAATCCAGTATCATAAAGATTAAATTCCATCGGAATGAGTGTGAGCAGATCGTCCATATCTTATCGTATCTGGTTCTCCAAATATTTGCGAAACGATAAACTGTGCACTTGTCGTATAATTACTACATTTATGTATCGTATCTTGTATAGAATTTTTGTTAAGGAAAATACAAGATAAAAAAAACCATATCTATAAACAAGGTAACAGTGGCAGGGTCATGTTTGTTCGTCGTCGGGTTTTTAATATTCTTCCAGAAATCTCCACGTATTATATATTTTTATACTGAATAGATTTTAACCTTTGACTACAACTGATATTGAGTGACAATGCGGTTCCAGATGATAACACAATAAATCTAAAGGAAGACAGGCGCTTACTTGGAGCAACCGAAAAATAACTTAACACCTCGGCTGATATTTTAAGACCCGGTTCTCAATACGGATCAAGGTTTTAAATATGTAGCCAATTATTTTTTTAATTATAATTTTAGATTACATAATCTATTATTATCCAATTTTTTAAAATTTTGTAATAAATACTGTATTTTTTAACGGATACTGCCAACAGTCCATTGACAACTGCACCATAAAGTCTACATACGTCCGTATAGATCATAAATCCTTATGATTTTGGATAGTCCAGGGGTTAAGTGCTTGGGGGATTACAAGTATAACGCAAGAACTGAAGGGGAGTCAGTGGGTGTATACTTTGCTTATTTTTGATGATATGGGAGGAGTGGGTGCCTGAAATTACGCCAACAGTATTTACTTACTTTTTTTTAACTTTTAAATAATATGCCCATAGTTATGAAAGCATAGGGGATGTATTAGAGCTTTGCTTACTTCTGCTGACAACAAAGCTGGTGGAGATGTTGAAAAACGACTAAAATTCCAATTAGATAGCACTTGAACAAAATTTCAGCTTAAAGGAGATAGATATCCCGACAAGGACTAGAAAAGCTAAGTTATTTGGAGGCAAGTGACATTGTAGTGAACATTAAGCTCATAGAGTAATAGCTTCTGACCGCGCCTTTGTCCGCGTGGAATATAATTATTCCTCACCTAACGTTAAAAAAACCACCGATTGAATGAACGTTTCAATTCATTGTTGTTACGCTCCTATCAGTCTTAGCGTGATGATATATTGCCTATATAGCCTTTAATAATTACACAGATATTGGCTGTAATATTCTTTGACTAAAAACAGTATTGTAACGTATAATATATTCGATATATATATATATATATATAACGATCGAGTTTCTTGCCGGTTCTTCTCGATGGCTGGGTTGTTTTCCGAACCGGTGGTAGTTTTGACGTTCATAAACGCCTTATTAGGGCCTAAACTGAATAAAATATCTTTGATTTGAGTATTTTTTTTAACTTCAATATTAAAATGGATAGTACTTTGTATAAAGCGTTACAAAGTTACATTAGAAAAGTGAAAATTAACCGGCACTTGTAAGACGGCTCCTTTTTTGTGAGTCGATTGATGAATGCGGTGTATGCCTTATATGATTAGGAGTTAGCGAAAGTCGTCTAGAGTTAAAATGGTGCTAAACGATTACTAGATTCTTTAGACGCTTAGAAAGGTAGTGTGGAGTTCTAACTACTTCATGCCTTGATTCGTTTTTTATCCAATATTTCCTTGTATTTTATCTATATCAATTTATACTAATATTATAAAACTTAATTTTTTTTTTTTTTGCTTGAACGCGCTAATTTCAGAAACAACTGGTTTGATTTGATCAATTCTTTCAGTGTTAAATAGCTAATAAGGAAGGCTAAAGGCTATATAACATCACGCTAAGACAAATAGGAGCTGAGCACCGTTGAATAATGTTTCAAAATTGTCTTTTGAAAGCTTTCAATGCATGTTAGCGTTAGCCTAAACTATTCTACGCGGACGTAGTCGCTGGAAGAAGCTAGTCGGAAAATATATAAAATTAAAATCGACATCGTCAGTACGTCATCATTAAAATTACAATAACTTTAGATAGAATGAACCGATTCTAATGAAATCAAAACTAAATGTTACTCGAGGACATGCTTTATGATTTTCCTTGTGAGGTTTCATCGTAAACGTAATACTGTAGCAGTGATGAGTGTTCAAACAAACAAACAGACAGACAGACATTTCTAATAATGATTTATATATCTTTTACTACTTATTCCAAGACACCTGCAACAATTTTTTCACAAAAATCTAAAAATACAGACACGTTCTATTTACTTTCTTATTATTTCTTATTATATATTTCAAGCGAGCAAAGCAATGTATATACTCAGGTAATCGTAGGTAAACGTAAAACTATTATAGTTAAATCACGACATTTTACTCAAATTCATGCGAAATGATGTCATTCGAGGTACGGCCATTTTGGATTTAAACGGTTTTCAGCCGTTGGCCGGCATAACTTAATATACAAAACACTTTGTTTACAAGCAAGTCGAACGTCAAGGTCATGTGAGTTTGACATTTACCTGTATCGAGAAACTCGATTTAATACGCATAAACATTATTCCTTAATTCGATATATTATTTAGTTTTCGAATTCGAAGACATGCGAGTCTATGGTTTTTGTAAAATTTAAAATAAGTTTAAACCATTCTATATTTAAGATTTTGGCGGGATCTTGGAACTTATATTTTATTCATTATCTTGTGGTATGTATATTTAGTCATATTAGTGGGGTTTTACGTAATATGGTTACGTAAATAATACCACAGTGCTTGGATTTTTACTTGCAACAAAACTCTCTGGAAAGTTCTAACAAGTTGACCACCATCTTGTTGGTTCATTGAAATGATCGCAAGAAACTTGTAATATATGTACTTACTAGACAATGGCAGTAATAATCTACTAGAAGATTGGTAGCCAAAAATAAGAATAAAAATATTCCATATTTTATGTGAACTCACTGTTTTTATTTTATTACGTATTTACTTATGTTACAACCAAACCTACTTTAGGTTACGGATACAGATTTATTATTTAATGTTTATTCCAAATAAAGTTACATAACAATAACAAAGATAAAATACAGTAACACTCAACGTGTATGTATTAATATGTGATTTATATAACTACTGCCTTTTGTTCGCGTCTTCGTCTGTGTTAATTTAGATTTGATGTATCTCTTGGGAGTACTACAATTTTTTTCTGGATGAGAGATTCCCTAGGCCTTTTTCTGTATCCCCTGTGCAAAAATTCATAATGATCGGTTTAATAGTTAAGGCGTGAAAACATAAGAAACAAACACATTTTCGCATTTATATCAGCAAGAATTCAACTCATCTGAGAATAATGTGTATCTTAAAACAGTGAATTAATTATCTGGTCATGAAACGTAACTAAACAAAACATAACTAAGAATAAGTTGAATTGCAATTAATAATTGACGTTTATTGTTATAATAATGTTTAATTTTTTTATTGATTGGTGAAATTTGAATAACTGTTTTGCATTAGGTACCTATTAATAATGCACTTAAATATAGTTTTAAATCATTTCTTTATCATTCTTTCGTAATATGTGCAGAAACTATCTTAGACATGATAGTTTTGTATCCACGATTTCTCTGAACCAGGGTAAAAGTAAAGAGTAGTATCTCATATGGGTCTTCACCCAAAACCCAAATAATAATTCCATAAACTGTCAAAATGGCGCTACTGTAGCTAGCAAGTCGAACATGAATTAAGTAAAAACAAAATAATACTAGAAATTTCAAAATGTTAGTAAACAACTAATAATCCATCATTGACTTTTGATTGCTTTCAATTGGACAACAGTTAGAACACTAAATATGATAAAGACTGAAACTGAAACTAAACTGAACTCAAGTTAATAATTTAACGCTGGCTAATGCTTCTGCGATGTATATCCAGTAAAAATAACGGTTCGGCCGTTTGAATAGTCTCGGTTGAAATATTTCGAAACTTCCTCATCCTTTAATTTAAACTCGGTTCTATTATTAAACACGGTGCTATTCCCTTCCGAAACGAGAGATGTCAGTTTAAAGCGAATATAGAAATAACTCGTTTCCGGGTAAAAAGTGTCGAGTTACTTTTAGACTTTGATTGAATGCTTTTCGACATAATATTGTACGCGACTTACCGCGAATTTCAGCGATGTGAGAATCATATTCTGATTTGCTTCTTAGGTAATCCTTCCGCGGTGCTGTTTGCAGCGTCTGGTGTTTGTACTCCGAATACCATTCATGCTGCGGTGAATCCGGTCTATCCTCTGATCGTGTCTCGGTGACTGTACGCTTAACGGTGGTCACCCGTTCGAATTTCACAAAACGTACACCAGCAGCGAGATCGCCCTCTTCGATCTGCCGCTCGTGTTTTTCTATCTCCTCAACGGGTTCAACATGTCTCAGTTTCAAGTTAGGGAACGCGGTCTCGTAAGACTTCGTCGGAGACTCGGTCTCTCGTGTATGCTTCAGTTTGACTTCAATCTTCGGGGACTCGGGCGTCCGTTTGCGCTGCTCGATCCTGCGTTCTATTTCGTCGACGTCCATCGAGGCGTCGACGGTTTCGCTTGACGATTGTCCGGTCCATACTTTTTCGAAAAAGTGGACGCGGTCGCGGAGACCGCCTGGCGACGGGGAGTCGCGGCCGTCGGACATAGCGGCATGACCTCTCTGCGCGGAGGTTCGCTCGATACTGACTGACTTTACGGATAGTTGGTTTAGGAGCCGGTGGTTCGGGTGGTGCGGTGCATGCGCTATGCTGGTTCGCGCATACACGCATACATACACAGAGTGCAGAGTCGCAGACCTAAACAAGAAGATGCCGGCCGGCGCGACGCGACGCGGCGTTATCCTCAGCAGCGCAACACGAAGGGCTTTCTATTTTCGTGTCAGTACAGTTTATATTTGGAAATACTACTAGGTAAGTAACTACTATTTAATAGAGTTGCCTGTGATACTGAATAATGTATATTCATTTATATATATTATTTCTTATTATGAGAATACGTTGTGAAACGTTGCAACTAGAGATGGGACACGGGGTGGGTTGAAACCCAGTTTTCACCACTTGAGTTTTATTCACTGAGTTGTTTGCCAAGTCTAAGCTGATTGTTACAAGTTTTTCTTTCTTTTGAACTTTAACCCAGGTGGTTGGTTATTCTCTCTAGGTGTGAGAATAAAACCTTTCACTAGGTTAAATCCTTTGGTGCACTCCAAATTATATATTCATATCTTAGAACTATTCTGTATTTCACTCACAGTTTAATATAGAATTATAAATAGATGTACTAATCTGAGTTTTAAGCATGTGATAGAAGACTTCCATCTGTCAATAATTACGTTCTTGATTTTTAAATAACTATATACGACTAATCAATGATTATAATAACATAATAAATATCTTAAAGACTTTATCTCTTCGAAGATACGTAGAAATAATTCTATTCGATAAAAGTTGTTATCATTAAATTCAATGTACTTAAATGTTTAACATTTGTATACTATTTTCGTATATTTTATTACAAACTAACTTATGTCTGCGATTTTAGTCGTTTTATCGCCGAAATTTAAGGACTATTGCGCCATCTAGTGTAGAGTAGTTTGCATTAACTCATTTCGTGGATATGCATTTAATAACTTCTCAAAGTTTTATTGCAAGCAATTGCAATACGGCAAAAATAAAGAAACATACATTTTTATATACACATAAATAGAAACCGCACGCGACTTTGTCCAAGTTAAATTATCTTTCATTTGAATTTAAATAAATAGTTAAAATATTTATTTTCGAAGCTATGATGGCTCCGATGATAGCTTGCTCGGACACCGCGTCGAGCGACGTAGGTTCGAATCCTTGCGACTGAATCAGAGCTTTCGATGAAGAGAAATATCTCGATAACACCATAGCATGGTGGTAAGGCTTTCTTTAAGTCCTTCCTAAGTACCTAAGCTACCACCCTCAACAGCTATCGCTAAGCACATGTTGGTGTCTTCTTTCGACACTTGCACTTAAGAGCCAAAGTTGACCATCTCAAAAACCACATCGTTATTTAACATGAGATGAGATATTGGGTTAAAACCTATGAGTTAATAAAACAAACATAAAAATTAGGAACAATAAAGCCGAGCGCCACCTAGGAACGAGTTATAGTAAAATATACACTTTTCAAACATTCTTCATGAAAAAAAAGGGAACAAACATCACTTTTTATATACAAATGTCAGATGTATGTACGTTTTACATACTACATTGCGTCTGCGATTTTATTTGCATTATTTTGTAAATTTAGCTATTAGTTATTAAACGCGATAATGCGTACCTCCTATTGTAAAGTAAAACAAAACAATAACTCACCAACGTTTCTTCGCAACGGGACAAAAGATTAAAAGAACGCACATGGGACAAATATAAGTACAACATTCGAGCTAAAAGTTAATTTAGTTTAGCTTAATTGTTAGATACGAAATACACTATTTACTTTCTTATTATTTCTTATTATATATTTCAAGCGAGCAAAGCAATGTATATACTCAGGTAATCGTAGGTAAACGTAAAACTATTATAGTTAAATCACGACATTTTACTCAAATTCATGCGAAATGATGTCATTCGAGGTACGGCCATTTTGGATTTAAACGGTTTTCAGCCGTTGGCCGGCATAACTTAATATACAAAACACTTTGTTTACAAGCAAGTCGAACGTCAAGGTCATGTGAGTTTGACATTTACCTGTATCGAGAAACTCGATTTAATACGCATAAACATTATTCCTTAATTCGATATATTATTTAGTTTTCGAATTCGAAGACATGCGAGTCTATGGTTTTTGTAAAATTTAAAATAAGTTTAAACCATTCTATATTTAAGATTTTGGCGGGATCTTGGAACTTATATTTTATTCATTATCTTGTGGTATGTATATTTAGTCATATTAGTGGGGTTTTACGTAATATGGTTACGTAAATAATACCACAGTGCTTGGATTTTTACTTGCAACAAAACTCTCTGGAAAGTTCTAACAAGTTGACCACCATCTTGTTGGTTCATTGAAATGATCGCAAGAAACTTGTAATATATGTACTTACTAGACAATGGCAGTAATAATCTACTAGAAGATTGGTAGCCAAAAATAAGAATAAAAATATTCCATATTTTATGTGAACTCACTGTTTTTATTTTATTACGTATTTACTTATGTTACAACCAAACCTACTTTAGGTTACGGATACAGATTTATTATTTAATGTTTATTCCAAATAAAGTTACATAACAATAACAAAGATAAAATACAGTAACACTCAACGTGTATGTATTAATATGTGATTTATATAACTACTGCCTTTTGTTCGCGTCTTCGTCTGTGTTAATTTAGATTTGATGTATCTCTTGGGAGTACTACAATTTTTTTCTGGATGAGAGATTCCCTAGGCCTTTTTCTGTATCCCCTGTGCAAAAATTCATAATGATCGGTTTAATAGTTAAGGCGTGAAAACATAAGAAACAAACACATTTTCGCATTTATATCAGCAAGAATTCAACTCATCTGAGAATAATGTGTATCTTAAAACAGTGAATTAATTATCTGGTCATGAAACGTAACTAAACAAAACATAACTAAGAATAAGTTGAATTGCAATTAATAATTGACGTTTATTGTTATAATAATGTTTAATTTTTTTATTGATTGGTGAAATTTGAATAACTGTTTTGCATTAGGTACCTATTAATAATGCACTTAAATATAGTTTTAAATCATTTCTTTATCATTCTTTCGTAATATGTGCAGAAACTATCTTAGACATGATAGTTTTGTATCCACGATTTCTCTGAACCAGGGTAAAAGTAAAGAGTAGTATCTCATATGGGTCTTCACCCAAAACCCAAATAATAATTCCATAAACTGTCAAAATGGCGCTACTGTAGCTAGCAAGTCGAACATGAATTAAGTAAAAACAAAATAATACTAGAAATTTCAAAATGTTAGTAAACAACTAATAATCCATCATTGACTTTTGATTGCTTTCAATTGGACAACAGTTAGAACACTAAATATGATAAAGACTGAAACTGAAACTAAACTGAACTCAAGTTAATAATTTAACGCTGGCTAATGCTTCTGCGATGTATATCCAGTAAAAATAACGGTTCGGCCGTTTGAATAGTCTCGGTTGAAATATTTCGAAACTTCCTCATCCTTTAATTTAAACTCGGTTCTATTATTAAACACGGTGCTATTCCCTTCCGAAACGAGAGATGTCAGTTTAAAGCGAATATAGAAATAACTCGTTTCCGGGTAAAAAGTGTCGAGTTACTTTTAGACTTTGATTGAATGCTTTTCGACATAATATTGTACGCGACTTACCGCGAATTTCAGCGATGTGAGAATCATATTCTGATTTGCTTCTTAGGTAATCCTTCCGCGGTGCTGTTTGCAGCGTCTGGTGTTTGTACTCCGAATACCATTCATGCTGCGGTGAATCCGGTCTATCCTCTGATCGTGTCTCGGTGACTGTACGCTTAACGGTGGTCACCCGTTCGAATTTCACAAAACGTACACCAGCAGCGAGATCGCCCTCTTCGATCTGCCGCTCGTGTTTTTCTATCTCCTCAACGGGTTCAACATGTCTCAGTTTCAAGTTAGGGAACGCGGTCTCGTAAGACTTCGTCGGAGACTCGGTCTCTCGTGTATGCTTCAGTTTGACTTCAATCTTCGGGGACTCGGGCGTCCGTTTGCGCTGCTCGATCCTGCGTTCTATTTCGTCGACGTCCATCGAGGCGTCGACGGTTTCGCTTGACGATTGTCCGGTCCATACTTTTTCGAAAAAGTGGACGCGGTCGCGGAGACCGCCTGGCGACGGGGAGTCGCGGCCGTCGGACATAGCGGCATGACCTCTCTGCGCGGAGGTTCGCTCGATACTGACTGACTTTACGGATAGTTGGTTTAGGAGCCGGTGGTTCGGGTGGTGCGGTGCATGCGCTATGCTGGTTCGCGCATACACGCATACATACACAGAGTGCAGAGTCGCAGACCTAAACAAGAAGATGCCGGCCGGCGCGACGCGACGCGGCGTTATCCTCAGCAGCGCAACACGAAGGGCTTTCTATTTTCGTGTCAGTACAGTTTATATTTGGAAATACTACTAGGTAAGTAACTACTATTTAATAGAGTTGCCTGTGATACTGAATAATGTATATTCATTTATATATATTATTTCTTATTATGAGAATACGTTGTGAAACGTTGCAACTAGAGATGGGACACGGGGTGGGTTGAAACCCAGTTTTCACCACTTGAGTTTTATTCACTGAGTTGTTTGCCAAGTCTAAGCTGATTGTTACAAGTTTTTCTTTCTTTTGAACTTTAACCCAGGTGGTTGGTTATTCTCTCTAGGTGTGAGAATAAAACCTTTCACTAGGTTAAATCCTTTGGTGCACTCCAAATTATATATTCATATCTTAGAACTATTCTGTATTTCACTCACAGTTTAATATAGAATTATAAATAGATGTACTAATCTGAGTTTTAAGCATGTGATAGAAGACTTCCATCTGTCAATAATTACGTTCTTGATTTTTAAATAACTATATACGACTAATCAATGATTATAATAACATAATAAATATCTTAAAGACTTTATCTCTTCGAAGATACGTAGAAATAATTCTATTCGATAAAAGTTGTTATCATTAAATTCAATGTACTTAAATGTTTAACATTTGTATACTATTTTCGTATATTTTATTACAAACTAACTTATGTCTGCGATTTTAGTCGTTTTATCGCCGAAATTTAAGGACTATTGCGCCATCTAGTGTAGAGTAGTTTGCATTAACTCATTTCGTGGATATGCATTTAATAACTTCTCAAAGTTTTATTGCAAGCAATTGCAATACGGCAAAAATAAAGAAACATACATTTTTATATACACATAAATAGAAACCGCACGCGACTTTGTCCAAGTTAAATTATCTTTCATTTGAATTTAAATAAATAGTTAAAATATTTATTTTCGAAGCTATGATGGCTCCGATGATAGCTTGCTCGGACACCGCGTCGAGCGACGTAGGTTCGAATCCTTGCGACTGAATCAGAGCTTTCGATGAAGAAAAATATCGCGATGAAACCATAACATGGTAGCAGGGCTCTCTTTAAGTCTTTCTTAAGTACCTAAGCTACCGCCCTCAAGTTGAACATCTATCGCCAAGCACATGTTGGTGTCTTCTTTCGACACTTGCACTTAAGAGCCAAAGTTGACCATCTCAAAAACCACATCGTTATTTAACATGAGATGAGATATTGGGTTAATTAATAAAACAAACATAAAAATTAGGAACAATAAAGCCGAGCGCCACCTAGAAACGAGTTATAGTAAAATATACACTTTTCAAACATTCTTCATGAAAAAAAAGGGAACAAACATCACTTTTTATATACAAATGTCAGATGTATGTACGTTTTACATACTACATTGCGTCTGCGATTTTATTTGCATTATTTTGTAAATTTAGCTATTAGTTATTAAACGCGATAATGCGTACCTCCTATTGTAAAGTAAAACAAAACAATAACTCACCAACGTTTCTTCGCAACGGGACAAAAGATTAAAAGAACGCACATGGGACAAATATAAGTACAACATTCGAGCTAAAAGTTAATTTAGTTTAGCTTAATTGTTAGATACGAAATACATTTGTATCTTCGTGAGGTGGAGTTTTTGGCGAGATCTTGGAATGTCACGAAGTTGGACTGTATAATTTATTCATAATCTTGTGTTTATATTTTGAATTATTGTTGGTGTTTTATGTAATATACTTTGGTCATTGTGCACAAGTGGGTAGGAAACAATACCACGGAATATAAATTTAGATGGTAGGGCCACGCTGAAGCTATTACTGGTTTCAGCATTAATGGGTCGGCTCGGCCGGGTTAGTACCACCCTCTCGCAGAAAACCGACGTGAAGTAACAATGCTTGCATTGTTGCGTTTCGTTCGGTCAGTGAGAGCGCCGGATAACCCACCTCGCCTCCCCCTCCCCCCAAACACAGGCTGGCAACGCACTTGCGACTCCCCTAGTGTTGCTAGAGTCTATGGACGGCGGTGATCACTTAACAACAGGTGGCCCACCTGTTCGTTTGCCTCCTTTTGACATATAAAGAAAAAAAAAGCTAAATACCACAACTACAAAATGTAGGCTAAAGGTTAAATGATATAGTGCGAGTTTCATTAATGAAATATAAAAGCCAACTCATGAAAGTTTAAGATCTCACTAAAAAGAGTCATCGAAATATCGTCTCAATTAAAAACAGTTGTTAAAGAGATATTAAATGACTTGATCAATCTAGGTTTAAGATTCCGTCCAAAAAAAAAAATAATGATTTTATATTACATTATTTGTTATTGTTCGAATATTTCAAATTTTGTAATAAATACGGTATTTTTTCAAATTTCTACCGTTATCTGTTTATTAACCAGTACATAAGTCTAGATCTGTTTGTATGGGGCTTAAACCCTTACGGTGTTATTACAAAAAAGTTAAATACGTATTAAATACCTCTTTAAAAAGGGTTTGAATAAAATGCACCGCGGCGAAGTTGGACTGTATAATTTATTCATAATCTTGTGTTTATATTTTGAATTATTGTTGGTGTTTTATGTAATATACTTTGGTCATTGTGCACAAGTGGGTAGGAAACAATACCACGGAATATAAATTTAGATGGTAGGGCCACGCTGAAGCTATTACTGGTTTCAGCATTAATGGGTCGGCTCGGCCGGGTTAGTACCACCCTCTCGCAGAAAACCGACGTGAAGTAACAATGCTTGCATTGTTGCGTTTCGTTCGGTCAGTGAGAGCGCCGGATAACCCACCTCCCTTCTCCCTCGCCCCTTCTCCATTCCCCCTCCTTCAAACACAGGGTGGCAACGTACTTGAGACTATTCTGGTGTTGCAAGTGTCTATGGACGGTGGTGATCACTTAACATCAGGTGACCTATCGAGAAACTCGATTTAATACGCATAAACATTATTCCTTAATTCGATATATTATTTAGTTTTCGAATTCGAAGACATGCGAGTCTATGGTTTTTGTAAAATTTAAAATAAGTTTAAACCATTCTATATTTAAGATTTTGGCGGGATCTTGGAACTTATATTTTATTCATTATCTTGTGGTATGTATATTTAGTCATATTAGTGGGGTTTTACGTAATATGGTTACGTAAATAATACCACAGTGCTTGGATTTTTACTTGCAACAAAACTCTCTGGAAAGTTCTAACAAGTTGACCACCATCTTGTTGGTTCATTGAAATGATCGCAAGAAACTTGTAATATATGTACTTACTAGACAATGGCAGTAATAATCTACTAGAAGATTGGTAGCCAAAAATAAGAATAAAAATATTCCATATTTTATGTGAACTCACTGTTTTTATTTTATTACGTATTTACTTATGTTACAACCAAACCTACTTTAGGTTACGGATACAGATTTATTATTTAATGTTTATTCCAAATAAAGTTACATAACAATAACAAAGATAAAATACAGTAACACTCAACGTGTATGTATTAATATGTGATTTATATAACTACTGCCTTTTGTTCGCGTCTTCGTCTGTGTTAATTTAGATTTGATGTATCTCTTGGGAGTACTACAATTTTTTTCTGGATGAGAGATTCCCTAGGCCTTTTTCTGTATCCCCTGTGCAAAAATTCATAATGATCGGTTTAATAGTTAAGGCGTGAAAACATAAGAAACAAACACATTTTCGCATTTATATCAGCAAGAATTCAACTCATCTGAGAATAATGTGTATCTTAAAACAGTGAATTAATTATCTGGTCATGAAACGTAACTAAACAAAACATAACTAAGAATAAGTTGAATTGCAATTAATAATTGACGTTTATTGTTATAATAATGTTTAATTTTTTTATTGATTGGTGAAATTTGAATAACTGTTTTGCATTAGGTACCTATTAATAATGCACTTAAATATAGTTTTAAATCATTTCTTTATCATTCTTTCGTAATATGTGCAGAAACTATCTTAGACATGATAGTTTTGTATCCACGATTTCTCTGAACCAGGGTAAAAGTAAAGAGTAGTATCTCATATGGGTCTTCACCCAAAACCCAAATAATAATTCCATAAACTGTCAAAATGGCGCTACTGTAGCTAGCAAGTCGAACATGAATTAAGTAAAAACAAAATAATACTAGAAATTTCAAAATGTTAGTAAACAACTAATAATCCATCATTGACTTTTGATTGCTTTCAATTGGACAACAGTTAGAACACTAAATATGATAAAGACTGAAACTGAAACTAAACTGAACTCAAGTTAATAATTTAACGCTGGCTAATGCTTCTGCGATGTATATCCAGTAAAAATAACGGTTCGGCCGTTTGAATAGTCTCGGTTGAAATATTTCGAAACTTCCTCATCCTTTAATTTAAACTCGGTTCTATTATTAAACACGGTGCTATTCCCTTCCGAAACGAGAGATGTCAGTTTAAAGCGAATATAGAAATAACTCGTTTCCGGGTAAAAAGTGTCGAGTTACTTTTAGACTTTGATTGAATGCTTTTCGACATAATATTGTACGCGACTTACCGCGAATTTCAGCGATGTGAGAATCATATTCTGATTTGCTTCTTAGGTAATCCTTCCGCGGTGCTGTTTGCAGCGTCTGGTGTTTGTACTCCGAATACCATTCATGCTGCGGTGAATCCGGTCTATCCTCTGATCGTGTCTCGGTGACTGTACGCTTAACGGTGGTCACCCGTTCGAATTTCACAAAACGTACACCAGCAGCGAGATCGCCCTCTTCGATCTGCCGCTCGTGTTTTTCTATCTCCTCAACGGGTTCAACATGTCTCAGTTTCAAGTTAGGGAACGCGGTCTCGTAAGACTTCGTCGGAGACTCGGTCTCTCGTGTATGCTTCAGTTTGACTTCAATCTTCGGGGACTCGGGCGTCCGTTTGCGCTGCTCGATCCTGCGTTCTATTTCGTCGACGTCCATCGAGGCGTCGACGGTTTCGCTTGACGATTGTCCGGTCCATACTTTTTCGAAAAAGTGGACGCGGTCGCGGAGACCGCCTGGCGACGGGGAGTCGCGGCCGTCGGACATAGCGGCATGACCTCTCTGCGCGGAGGTTCGCTCGATACTGACTGACTTTACGGATAGTTGGTTTAGGAGCCGGTGGTTCGGGTGGTGCGGTGCATGCGCTATGCTGGTTCGCGCATACACGCATACATACACAGAGTGCAGAGTCGCAGACCTAAACAAGAAGATGCCGGCCGGCGCGACGCGACGCGGCGTTATCCTCAGCAGCGCAACACGAAGGGCTTTCTATTTTCGTGTCAGTACAGTTTATATTTGGAAATACTACTAGGTAAGTAACTACTATTTAATAGAGTTGCCTGTGATACTGAATAATGTATATTCATTTATATATATTATTTCTTATTATGAGAATACGTTGTGAAACGTTGCAACTAGAGATGGGACACGGGGTGGGTTGAAACCCAGTTTTCACCACTTGAGTTTTATTCACTGAGTTGTTTGCCAAGTCTAAGCTGATTGTTACAAGTTTTTCTTTCTTTTGAACTTTAACCCAGGTGGTTGGTTATTCTCTCTAGGTGTGAGAATAAAACCTTTCACTAGGTTAAATCCTTTGGTGCACTCCAAATTATATATTCATATCTTAGAACTATTCTGTATTTCACTCACAGTTTAATATAGAATTATAAATAGATGTACTAATCTGAGTTTTAAGCATGTGATAGAAGACTTCCATCTGTCAATAATTACGTTCTTGATTTTTAAATAACTATATACGACTAATCAATGATTATAATAACATAATAAATATCTTAAAGACTTTATCTCTTCGAAGATACGTAGAAATAATTCTATTCGATAAAAGTTGTTATCATTAAATTCAATGTACTTAAATGTTTAACATTTGTATACTATTTTCGTATATTTTATTACAAACTAACTTATGTCTGCGATTTTAGTCGTTTTATCGCCGAAATTTAAGGACTATTGCGCCATCTAGTGTAGAGTAGTTTGCATTAACTCATTTCGTGGATATGCATTTAATAACTTCTCAAAGTTTTATTGCAAGCAATTGCAATACGGCAAAAATAAAGAAACATACATTTTTATATACACATAAATAGAAACCGCACGCGACTTTGTCCAAGTTAAATTATCTTTCATTTGAATTTAAATAAATAGTTAAAATATTTATTTTCGAAGCTATGATGGCTCCGATGATAGCTTGCTCGGACACCGCGTCGAGCGACGTAGGTTCGAATCCTTGCGACTGAATCAGAGCTTTCGATGAAGAAAAATATCGCGATGAAACCATAACATGGTAGCAGGGCTCTCTTTAAGTCTTTCTTAAGTACCTAAGCTACCGCCCTCAAGTTGAACATCTATCGCCAAGCACATGTTGGTGTCTTCTTTCGACACTTGCACTTAAGAGCCAAAGTTGACCATCTCAAAAACCACATCGTTATTTAACATGAGATGAGATATTGGGTTAATTAATAAAACAAACATAAAAATTAGGAACAATAAAGCCGAGCGCCACCTAGAAACGAGTTATAGTAAAATATACACTTTTCAAACATTCTTCATGAAAAAAAAGGGAACAAACATCACTTTTTATATACAAATGTCAGATGTATGTACGTTTTACATACTACATTGCGTCTGCGATTTTATTTGCATTATTTTGTAAATTTAGCTATTAGTTATTAAACGCGATAATGCGTACCTCCTATTGTAAAGTAAAACAAAACAATAACTCACCAACGTTTCTTCGCAACGGGACAAAAGATTAAAAGAACGCACATGGGACAAATATAAGTACAACATTCGAGCTAAAAGTTAATTTAGTTTAGCTTAATTGTTAGATACGAAATACATTTGTATCTTCGTGAGGTGGAGTTTTTGGCGAGATCTTGGAATGTCACGAAGTTGGACTGTATAATTTATTCATAATCTTGTGTTTATATTTTGAATTATTGTTGGTGTTTTATGTAATATACTTTGGTCATTGTGCACAAGTGGGTAGGAAACAATACCACGGAATATCCCCTCCCCAAACACAGGATGGCAACGCACTTGCGACTATTCTGGTGTTGCAAGTGTCTATGGACGGTGATGATCACTTAACATAAGGTGACCCAACTGTTCGTTTGCGTATGATATAAAAAAAGGACACAAAAACTCCCTGGAAAGTTCTGACAAGACGGCCACCATCTTATTAGTTCATTTTGAAATGATCGCAAGAAACTTGTGATATATGTAAATAATTACCTACTAGACAATGGCATTAATAATATACAAGAATATTGATCGCCAATAGTAAAATAAATTAGATTCGCAATGTTGCATAACAAGGCAATAGCTCAAGCCAAGGCTTGCACCCTTGAGCTGGTTGTCAAATAAAATCAGCTGAGTGCCTTAAGCGCTCGCCTTAGCAGTCCGGTGAAGATGTAAAAGACTACCAGGGCAATAAGGCTTGCACCCTTGAGCTGGTTGTCAAATAAAATCAGCTGAGTGCCTTAAGCGCTCGCCTTAGCAGTCCGGTGAAGATGTAAAAGACTACCAGGGCAATAGCGTAGTTATATCGAAAAAGTCGAGGCGTACCGGGCGATATTTTCTATATAATTATTTATGTATGCTATATAATCATAAGAAGTACTCCAGATTTCTATGTTTTGTTTATAATGGCAACTGTTCCATTTAACGGGTTCAGGAAATAAATCAACTAAACAAATAATTACTGTGTATAACTTTATAGTATATAAGTGTATAACTTTATTCATTAAAGGTATGTGTGATCCACTCAGCCGCGATCACTTTTTTACGTTGCCGACACTGCTTGACTTGGTCATATGGTGTTTTATTGGTACCATTTGAATGGTTTTCAGATGCTCTTTCCAACCCTATACGATTTCTGTATTTGGATTTGGCTTTTCGACGCGTATAGGTCGACATTATATATTTTTTGATATTTTATTTTAACCCCTTATTATATACACAGTCACGATTTTACACTAAAGTTTTTTATATAATCGATAGACTTTACCTAGAGCTGTAGATGGAAACTTGAACAAACTTCGTAGCTTCACCGAGTCCAAAGTTATACATATTATAAATCTCAAAACGCAGCAGAATGACCACAAAATGCCGGCGCTTCCTCCCACGCCGTGTGAGATGTATTACAGTCCTGATTTAGCGTAATAAATTCTTTGATCCTTTAGCTATCCAGTCGTATAATTTAATTTTGGATGTAGAGAATAGTTTCGAAACTACATTGCCTAACTGTATCCACCGATTTTGTTATCATTAGGGTTTTTGGATTGCCCCTGTATGGTAGCAAATTTAAAGCCGTATTCACGTCAAAAACAAACATAATTACATTTATTTCTAAATAACAATAAGTATAACAAGTGTAATAATAATTATAGATTATCATACATAATCTATTCCAACTAAATAGTAAGTGTGTTATCAGTCTTACTACCATCAGCGTAAACGCAATCATTACTGATAATGTCGAGTCATAGATTCTGCTATTCATTCCATTTTACGTTAAAACATAATAATAATAAGGGGGCAATCTGATAAGGTGCGTTGTGATAAGATCGGTGATACGGTAAGACCATATGACACAACTTTCTAACCAATTGGGATAAATAATGCCGACAAGTGCATTACATTACATTCTTGACAATTTCATGTATGTTAACGTCTACGTCCGGTACCGTGACACACCCGAGAGGCGAGACTACAACGCCACCCGGGGAACCACTATTGACCTGCGATACCGCGCTATTGACTCTATCGGGGTGTTACTACTGACCTCGAACGCTATTGGTGGAAGTTATCGGCTGTTCATTATTCATTCCGGTGTGAGACTACATTGGTG
>MU159658.1:138817-151276 GCA_015888305.1 Antheraea pernyi
CGGGGTGGGGACCCGGATGAAATATCTGGGTCTCACCCTGGACGGGCGCTGGCGGTTCGGGCCCCATTTTGCGGGGCTCGGACCGCGAATTGGTGGGGCGGCTGCGGCACTCGGCCGGCTACTCCCCCACGTAGGGGGACCGGGTGCCGGGTGCCGCAGACTCTATATGGGAGTCGTGCGAGCGATGGCCGCCTACGGGGCTCCGGTCTGGGCCGACGCCCTCGGTGCCGTCAACGTGCGTGCGCTGCGAAGTGCGCAGTGCACGGTGGCACTGAGGGCAATCCGGGCGTACCGGACGGTGTCCTCGGCGGCGGCCTGTGTGCTCGCCGGCTCCCTGCCCTGGGAGCTGGAGGCAGGAGTTCTCGCCGCCGTGTACAAATTCACGGCGGCGAGGAAACGAATTGGGGAGCTTCCGGCTCCCAGGGAGGTAGAGGGGGAGAGACGGCGTCTCAGGGAGGACGCCGTCGAAAGGTGGATGCAGGACCTGGCGGACGCGCGCTTCGGGACGTACACCGTTGACGCCGTTCGCCCGGTCTTGCGGGAATGGATAGGGAGGAAGTGGGGCTCCCTGACGTTCCGTCTGGTGCAGGTGCTGACCGGCCACGGGTGCTTCGGTTGGTACCTGCACCGGATCGCTCGCAGGGAGCCGACCGCCGCCTGTCACGAGTGCGGCGCAGATGAAGACACCGCGCAGCACACGCTGTCTGAGTGTGCTGCGTGGGGGGAGCAGCGCCGCATTCTGGCGGCGGCCGTGGGAACGGACTTATCGTTGCCGAGCGTGGTTTCGGCCATGCTCGGCAGCGAACAGGCTTGGCGGGCGATGGCCTCCTTCTGCGAGGAGGTCGTGTCGCATAAGGAGGTGGCGGAGAGGGCCCGCGAGGCAGACCCTCAAAGTGGCCGTCTCCGCCAAAGGAGGACAGGTAGGAGGAGAAGGCGCTTCGCCCAACTCCTCCTGCCACCGTAGCCGGACCTGAGGGGATGGGCCGGGGGGCCCATCTCCTCATTGCACAGGTCCGGCGGTCGAGGGGGGGCAGCCGGTGTGTACCCGGTCTGTCCCTCTATAGGTAGGAGCCCGGCGGTCACCTTCCGCTCTACAAGGTTGATTAGCTTGTTCGATCCCTTGCCGCCCCCACAAAACGGTCTGTCGGTACACCGTGGGGTTTTAGTCTGTGCGAGTCGGACATAACCCACCCTCTCCCCCGGGAAGGTGGCGTATCCATAAAGGATTTCCCCACGATAAAAAAAAGATAGGTCGCGAATTGCATGTATCAGGCAACAGCCAAAGCCGAGGTGTGCCGCGCACCCTTGAGCTAGTTGTCAAAGTAAAATCGGCTGAGTGCCTTAAGCGCTCGCCTTAATAGTCCGGTGAAGCTGTTAAGACCTTGCTTGGTGAATAGCGTAGTCAGTTCGAAAAAAAAAATCGCACTAATCTCAGGAACTCTACCCGATTTGAAAAAAAAAGAAATGAATTTTTTATTTGAATTCGAGGAAGGCTACAGGCTGTATATCATAATACTAAAACTAATAGCAGCGGAGCACTAATGAAGAACGTTTCAAACTAGGGCTTTTTTTCCTTTTGAGACCTTTCGCTGCGTCTTAACGTTAGCCCAAAGTAACTATTCCACGCGAACGAAGTCGCGGGAACAGCTAGTTTATTAGATATTAATAAAATAGTTATAATTACAATCTTATTGATTGGTTTAAATAAATAAAAGAAATGTAGGTACAATTCGCAAAGATATATCAAAGTCCCCTTTTTCATCTATTTCTTAAAATCTTTACACTGATCGTTTAATTTCCAATTTTCAATAAATTACCTTGAGTAAACCAAAGATAGTCACAGTTTTATCCTGCGAAGTGATAGGAATTTGGACCTGTTAAGCCAAAGATAAAAAAATCATTAGGATAATGTGTATATCAATGTAAACACAGAGTTTAAAAGCTTTTAATATCGTTGTACATTCACCGACCCAGTTCTTAAAACTAAGTGCATTAAAGTTGTACGGTCGATTTCACCCGCGAAGCCGTGTCAGAAACGTAACCACGACTTACGAGACGAAAAGTAATGAAATTTAAAATGGAAAACTTTTTAAATTAGTTTATACCTATGTGTTTATTTTGTTGGGCCCACATATGGAGTGAAGAGGTAAGGAGAACAACCAGTGTGTATAACAAAATGTGTCCGTCAAAATGCTTTAAATCAGGGCGGCGCTACAGTTGCAAGAGGGTACATTATTGTTCAATTATTTCAACAGGTTTTATAAAAGTAAACAGTAAAAAAAACACTAAAAGTTCACCAAAATTCTACTACACTCCACGATCTCTTACAGCAATTATTTTAGGTTATATTTACAAGATTATTTCAGACTATCCTTAACCTTTGCCTATCCTACCGCCATTTTGGAGGGTCTTCGAACTATCATTTAGCGCTCAGAGCTGGACACTTTTTCGACATGTGCTCCATATGAAACAGTACTCCTTACCTCTACTCTCCTTGGGCTCACAGATTTTGGCATTTTTTGATATGAAACTGTTACTTTTACCTTTTTACTTTTAGTTCTGTGGTCATACTGTCAATGACGCGCGTCTCTACCGACGCGATGTAATGCCAAATTATTTCACTAAGATCCTGCTACGTGATTATTGTATCTAAACGAAAATATAATAAATAACTATGTTATATAACATATTTTATACATAATACTTAGTTCTCGTTTAGCGTACATTTAGGCTTTAAGTTTGCATGGAAGTTACTTCTTTCCTAAATATCGTACTTTGATTTAATAACGTATAATAATTTTCCAAATCCAACTGTTAATTTTAGAAATTAGGTAGGTAGGTAGTATTTGAATACGATATTAACAACAAAATACAATTCTGCCGGATTTTATATAAGAATATGATCTGAATCAATTAAATCTAATTCGACTATGTTCAAAGTATATACGTTCATTGTAATCAAGCGATACACTACATTCATATTTTGACAAGTATTTTTAAACTCGGTTTTCATACCGAATATCTGATATCTGGTACCTGTACCTTGGATCTGGGGTATTAAAATTTGCAGGTATGTCTCATACCTATTAGGGAACCCTTATATGGCACTGTGATTACGCTGTCAACCAAAGACAGCAGTTGACAGCTCAATACTATCAGAGGAACGTTATATTCGTAGATTAGCTAATTCGGCTCTAGTAAAAATCCCACGAGAAAACTAAGCAACGAACAACCTTTCCAAATCCAAAGTTATGTTGTAACTAAATCCTATTCCCTCCTTCCAATAAAATGTTGCTAGGCCGTTGGGACTGACTCTCAAAGACATCAGCCCGAACGAATCTTTTTTTCTTTTTTTTATGTCAAAATGAGGCAAACGGACAGGTGGCTCACCTGATGTTAAGTGATCACCACAGTCCATAGACACTAGCAACACCAGAAGAGTCGCAAGTGTGTTGCAAACCTGTGTATGGGGTAGGGGTAGGGAAAGGAGAAAGGGGAAGGGAAAGGGGAAAGGAAGTGGGCCTCCGGCGCTTTCACTGACCGAACGAAACGCAACAATGCAAGCACTGATACTTCACATCGGTTTTCTGTGGGTCGGCTGGTACTACCCCGGGCGAGCCGACCCATTCATGCTGAAACCAGTAATAACTTCAGCGTGGCTCTACCACCAACGCGAAAGCTATCTAAAACCTTTTTATAGACTTCCATTAATATAATATATATAACTAATATGTTATCCCCTTACACTTATATCACCCCAAAACTATAACAGGAACTCCTCAATTAACTTCACGTTCTGTTTACCACTTGTACATTTTTCATCAGCTGATAGTCGTGAGTACCTTTTGCATCTCTTTCTATCGCATAACGTTTGTTACTTAAACTATCCCTGTCTCTTCATGTCAAAGGGCCAAAGCTTCGCCGCCCTTGACTTGCGCTCAATAGGAGTCACTCAACGGATTGTGACCTACATTGCCTTGCCATTGTAATACCAGTTCTTTTTTAATTTGTCGATAAAAATTAGGCTTGTTTAGGTAATGAAAAAAAAATTCGATAATTGTCCTAATCTTTAGCAGATTACTGTAACCTGCTATATATTATTGAAAATATCTATTACACAAAATGATTTTATCTCCGTTGATTGGATTTCTTTATTATAAATAGAATATTGTAAGAACTTATAAAAACTAAATTAATGAAGAATGTACATTTGTCTATTTTATTCCATTCCATAAAATTCTTATAGCATATTCTGAAGATGATATTTAGCCGTAAAAATGTTGGCAAATGTTGCGTATGGGACGCAGGTAGACCATGGAGTAAACAATTTCTCAAATTGAATAGATAGAAGATTAAGAATTAAGATAGAATAGAAGAATAGATTCTCACAAGAATATAATTTTCTGTATACCAATACACCTAACAGTGGCATTATAAAACACTCAAAAATAAGTATATTAATGCATTTAGCCATAAGTATGTCCATTACAATAATTACTACGATGGTCTATCCCTAATTAAGTTTGCGTTACATGAAACCACAAGGACCAGAATTATATTATGTTATACACAGTTGAAATATGTTGTATAGCTCAATAATGCAAATGTATCATTAAATAGCGATAATTGTATTCAATAATTAATGAAATAATAGAATCAGGTGTCACCTTCGCAACTGTGTCTGTTGAATATGTAAAAGACTTCGAGGTCAATATGAACTTTACAGTAATGCCGCGAAATTAAACTTTTATTGGATTTTTTACTATTATACATTATATTTGCATACAATGCTGGAATAATCGGGTCAATGAAATAGCAAAATACTTAGCCCTATATCATGTTACACTAGCATTATTAAGTTCAGTATTTTGTTTCCCAACTAGGAACTAAGGAATTTAAAATACCTGATACAAATATAATAAATATAATCTACATGCAAAACAAAATTGGATTTTTTCACACACGTGGAAGATTTTTAATAAAAATCATTCTTCGTAGAGAACAATAGTTATTGAGAGTTTTCGGTAGAATCTTACAATGTCATGTAACGTGTCATGTAGAGTTTATATTTTATTCATAACTAGCGGCTCCGGCAGACGTTGTCCCGCCCTGATTAAAAATAAATCCATGACAAATTATATGCTAAAACGTTCCTCACGAATCACTTTATCCAATGGTGAAAACCGCAAGAAAATCCGTAGTTTTTGAGTTTATCGCGAACAGACAGACAGATACGCGGCGAGACGCGGCAGGGGACTTTATTTTATACTATGTAATGAATCTTGTGTTATTTGGCTGTGTATTATGTATTATTGGTGGTGTTTGACGTAATATAGTTTGGTTATTGTGTACAAATGAAGTGGATCGGAAATAATATCTCGGAGCATATTTTCTCACTTGCCACAAAAACTCCCTGGGAAGGTCTAACAAGACGGACTGCATCTTGTACTTACTCGACAATGGCAGTAATAATCTACTAGAAAATTGGTTGCAAAATAAACTTTAGTTATTGAAAAAAAATCTCTTGCAATGTTAACCGGATGATTTAAAATTTTGTGAAAAGTCAAAGTATCATATTGTAACGGAGAAATTGCAATTTATTGTCGTTAAAAAACTACATATACATTTTCATAAATTCTTGCAAAGAAATTCATAAAACGCACATTTTGTATTTGTGTATCTAGTCACGGTTGCCACCCACAGCGTGTGACTACTGGCTGTCCCCGTATGCAATGCTAGTTATGTGTATGCTTTTATGCTTAGAATTCAATCAAACAATCAAAGTCACTTTATTCAATTTAGGTTCTAAGAAGGCACTTATGAACGTCAAAACTACCACCAGTTCGAATACTTCTAACTTACTTCAATTGAGAATACTTTCCTCTATGCTGGTGTTTATTTCAGGTTACTCAGCTGAAAAACATTAAGACTATTTAAACAAACTAGAGAATATATTTCTTCCTCAAAAACTTTTAATTTTATCAAAGATTGTGACAATAGTGATTAAGAATGTAACTAAAATATATCACATCAAGATTCAGTTTAGTTTTTCATAAATTCAGCTTAAAATATTAATTATTTATGCAGTAGCGGTAGGATATGTTTGTTGTTATTTGATATTTAGAAAAACTTAATTTACAAGACAATTGCAACTGAAAACTGTTTAATTAAATATTTCCAAGAAAAACAATAAAGTTTATTTCCAACAAAACGATAATAAAAACATATAGGATTTTCGGTGAATTTATTGAATTTTATCTCGCCGTAAAAGTGATATACTTACCCTATAGAACAGAAATGAAGTTTAAGAACAATTTTTTATGTTATTTTTAAAATCCTGAACTAATATGGGAGATCACATGCGCTGTATTAATACTTATTTTCAAAATTCATAACTAAAGTCTCATAAAGACAAAGTGTTGCTCACTTACTCAGCTATCGGTGCACCCCTATTCACCAGTCATTCATTCAACTCGTTCGCTTGGAGTTCGCATCTCTAGTACACTTGATAACGCTAGATGTACTAGTCTGTGATACGTCTTAAAAACATACATTTTTGTATTTATTTCCTAATTTATAATTGAAATATTATAAATTGATACCATTATTTAATAACTAATATTGCAGTGTTATTATTATATATCTGTGAAGGTGTCTGTTATTCATATATCTTGCTGAAATTTATTTCTGTATTTAGCTTGTATTTCTTATTAAATAATAATTTGTTGTAATTTTATTTAATTATGTGGTATATGTGTATGTTATGTAGTCCAAAAAAAATTTGGTTTTACCGTAGTATTTACACGTCATAAATAACAACTTCCAATACTGGCGTGTTTTATCAATCTGCTATAAATTTTTCGACCGTGACTGTAACTTTCTCATAACTTACTGATGTTATTCACACAATAAATTATACCATGTGTATATTTATAATATCATTTTTTTTATATCTTAGGAGGCAAACGAACTGACGAGTAATCTGATGGCAAGTGATCACCGCCATCCATAGACACTAGCAACATCAGGGGAGTCGCAATTGCGTTGCCATCCTGTGATTGAGGGGCGGGGAGGTGGATCTCGTGCACTCTCACTGACCAAACACACAACAATGTTAGCACTGTTACTTCACATCAACGTTTCATGGGTCGGGTGGTACTACACTGTGTGAGCCAAGCCATTCATGCTGAAACCAGTAATAGCTTCAGCGTGGCTCTACAACCTACCATATCAATTATAGTTACACTCACACTCAATGTTATATGATAATGTATTATCTAATTGTAACTTGCTATGCCCAGAAAAAAATTACCCTTACATTGAGCCGCCATTATGTATAGTTAGGTACTTAATAAGGGTTTTCAACAACATTTTGTTAACAAGTCTATGACCTTTGCTTATTAATGTGTTTCATTATAAATAGTTAGCTAACTATATTAAACATGTGATAAGGTTCACGGTTAAACAACTAGTTTTTATGCTTAAATGTTTTTATACAATAAAGAAATGCAATACAATTTCCTTTTTAGAATGCCTAGACGACCCAAGCCAAGATTGGGGCCACGCACAAAGAATGCAAAGCTATTACGTATAAGAAGACAAAATGAAACTGACTATGAGAGGTTTCTTAGACTTTCCTATTCAAGAAGGATGGCAGCAGCCAGACGAGATGCTGAAACGCCGGAGATGCGTTCAGCACGCCTTAAAGAGATTAGAGAGAGAATAAAAAGGAAAAGAATACAACAAAAACGTACTGAGCTAATTGAAAGATATAAACAATTGAATGCAGCTCAACCAGAGCCCTCTGATGAACAGATTGAGAAAAGAATCTATGAACATTATACTTTTGATATGAACTATATCAATCAGGCAGTTAAAGATCAAGATCAAATTTATTGTAAAGACAAAATGAATAGTGTAGTAGAAGCATCTGAAGAGAGTATCCCACAGGAGAATGATAAATTAATAATGAATCCTGAATCACAGTTCGAATTAGTTCTGACGATAAAAGAGGAACCGATGAACTGATTTTGTTAATATTCAATGAAATAAAGAACACTATTCTTCAAGAACTAATTTAATAGATATAGATGGCATTATTTATTAGATGAGATGACAACAGATGGGATATAAAGAACGGATTATTAAAACATTCCTTTGTTTTCTAAATGCATCCATAGATTTGTTTCAAAGCATACCTGATGCTCTAGTAGAATCTATCTTTTGGTAGATAATTCACTCTGTTCCTTAATTAATATTTTGTTATAATTTCTCTACTGATAAAGATAATTGCATAGATATGTACTATATTATAATAAATTAATTTAGAAATAATCTTCTTCTATACATATTATAAGAATATAAATGTAACGTGTCTGTACTTTTTGGACTTTCGTGAAAAAAAATGTTGTAGATCTCTAGAAATAAGTAATGAAATACATTTCAATCATTTTTAGAAATGTTTGTCTGTCTGTTTGTATGAAAACGCATCACAACTAAAGTACTGGGTTCACAGGAAAATACAACAACATAAAGCATATCCTTGAGAGTAACTTAGTCTTTGTTTCATTAAAATCGGTCCACTCTAGCAGAAGTTATTGTGATTTGAATGACGGCTCGAGTTAAGTATGAGAGGAGTTGTAATCTTTAACTAATTTGGTTGAATCTCAGAAACTACTGGTCTGATCTGAAAAATTACTTCAGTTTTAGATAGCTTTATCGAGGATGGCTATATATCATCACACTAAGACCAGTGGTAGCGGAGCACCAATTAAGAATGTTTCAAAATAGTTTTTTTCTTTTGAGAGCATCCGCTGCATGTTAGCATTAGTCCCAGAGTAATTATTCCATGCGGACGAAGTCTTGGGCATAAGCTAGTTTACTAATATATTTATACCTCGTACACTTATTTTATTTAGATACTAGCGGGGCCCGGCAGACGTTGATCTACCATGATTATAAAAAAATCCTTGACAAGTAACATATCAAAACCTTTATCCACTGGTGAAAACTGCATAAAAATCCGTTCAATCGTTTTTGAGTTTTCCGTGAACAGACAGACGGACGCGGCTGGGGACTTTATTTATACTATGTTAATAATTGTATTCTAAGAAAAGAAATATATTATGTTTCATGTCCTCCTTGTAAGTCTGTTAGGTATGAATTGTTAAAATCCAAAATAAGGCAATAAGATACATTTGTTCCAAAGATTTTAAAGATGCCCTCAATTGGTAAAATAAAACAGTGGATGTCTGTTTCTTTGTATTTTGTTGGTTAGATTCTATACTTGAATATGATTTTTTATCCTTATTTAAAAAAACCAAAAGAATGTCTTGTTGAAGTAAAATTTGCTGCCTATAATATTTACTATAGTTTTGTTTCTCTGTATATGTATGATGTATTGTCAACATAGTTTAACTAATCATTATGGTAATTATTGTACCTAAGTGCTTTTTCGTGATGAAAGATTCGATGATATCCACTATTCTAAGCTGCCACTAGGAACTCTTTGTTTATTTTTGTAAAATGTATTAGTTACAGAGACTGTTTAGAACTAAAATTTATATAAAGTAATAATAATAATCCTTTCGGGTTTATTTGCATGTCCCATAGTTAAGCTATCAGAGATATATTATTTGAATAAATAAATATATTAAATATTTTGTTGTTTTTTAATACTGTTAATTGATTTGACGTGTTATTACGTTTTATTTTATATTAACTCTGCCCGCGACTTCGTCCGCGTAAAACCTTTTGTATATGATGAATAAAGTCATCTCACTGTATTAATTCAATTTACTCATCCACTTTTCTCTCGTACTTAAGTCGCGTCGTCATTAAACGTTCAATAACTTTTGATAGATCAAACCGATTTTAATGGAACAAAGACTAAATGTTAATCGAAGATATGCTTTCTGATTTTCTTGAAAAGGTTTTATAATGGACGCAGTAATTTAGCAGTGATGCATGTTCATATAAACAGACCGACATTACCAAAATTGATTAAAATTTATTTTGTTACTTATTCTTAGATACCTGCAACAATTTTTTTTCACAATAATTTAAAAGTACAGACACATTACATTTATATTCTTATTATATGTATAGATTTAATATACTAAATAGATGTAATACATTGCAAATAGGTTGACTAATTTTTTTAAATTAATTAATTACAATTGAAAATAATAAAAAAGTGTTCTTGAAAAGTTGTAATTATTTGTTTCATAGACAAATTATAAACTAATTGAAAGTATAAAGTTTACAGAATATGCAAAGGTTAGGTTGGGAATTTTTGGCGCGATCTTTGTCTGTCATGTAGTGGATTTTATTTTTTATTTATAATCTTGTGTTACTTGACTCTATATTGTGTAAAATTGGTGGTGTTTTATGTAATATAGTTTGTTTATTGTGCATAAGTGAAGTGAATGGAAAATAATACCACGGACCATGAATTCTGAGATGCCACAAAAATTCTATGGAAAGTTCTAACAAGATGGCCACCATCTTGTTAGTTCATTGAAATTATATGAAGAAACTTGTAATATCGATCCTCACTTGATAAAAAACGTTGGGTTGACGATTTTTTTCTTTTTTACTGTTTTTTTTATATATCTTTGGTGGCCAACGAACAGGTGGGTCACCTGATGTTAAGTGATCACCACTGTCCATAGACATTTGCAACACCAGGAGAGTCGCAAGTGCGTTGCCAGCCTAGGTTAGGAGGAGGACCAAAGGAAGGGGAAGGGAGGTGGGCCTCCGGCGCACTCACTGACCAAACGAAATGCAAACACTGTTACTTCACGTCGGTTTTCTGTGAGAGGGTGATACTACCCCGGGCGAGCCGACCCATTCATGCTGAAACCAGTAATAGCTTCAGTGTGGCTCTACCACCATAAGTGTAAAGTAAGAGTAAACAGGTAAGTCGCTAAGTACTAGTAATCTGCACTCTTCTGTATGAATAAAACATGTCGAAATAAAGATAATTTTATTCCGAACACGGTGATATAGGGCCGTCTGAGAAAAATCCGTCCCGAGTTTCGGTTGTCGAGTTTTAAAAGATATTAAATTTGATATCTATATATTATTTTTAATCCATTACTTGGATCCTCTACTAGGGCAAATTTCTTAAATCCATTCAATGTTTTTTTTATGAATAAGCAGGTAACAGACATAAACTTTTCAAACTTTCTTGTTTATAATAATTTTCATAGACTAAGTTTAATCAGATGTAACTTTATTTATAACTATTAATAACAACTGGTATGTACAAACTTGCATCGCACCACCCATGATCTTACTTCCATTTACTCATGACTAGAAAGGAAACAGGTTGAGCGAATCTAGTTTATAACCTATATCTTTGGTCACGCTAGGTGTGTCTGATTCAGAATAAGTAACAAGCTTTTGTTTTATGTAGTGTAGGCGGACTTTCACCACGCTCCTATACATCTTATAAGAATGTACATCTAACATGTCTGTACTTTTTAGATTTTTGTGAAAAAAATTGTTGCAGATATCAAGTAATCATTACATAGTATAAAACAAAATACCCTACCGCGTCTGTATGTTTGTCTGTTCGCGATAAACTCAAAAACTACTGAACGGTTTTTATGCGGCTTTCACCAATAAATAAAATGATTCATGAAGAAAGGTTTTAGTATATAATTTGTCAAAGATTTTTTCATAATCAGGGCGGTACAACGTCTGCCGGGCCCGCTAGTATTATATATTTTAACAAAACATAAATAGTTACATTCGTTATCAGTTGACGCACAGAGAGAGGCGTCATTTTCAGACGTCACAATCGTTCACACATCGATCCACCCTATAATAGCCTTTAGATATTAAAACCCGCTTGACATGGTTCTTGAACTCACTATCCAGCAAAAAAGGTGCGTCTAGTAGAAGTTTTTCTTCACTAATAAGCTAATGTTCTCAAATTAAACTTAGATAAAAAAAAACAGGCTGTGTCCTGAAGACACAGGATAGAACCGATTTTTTTTACAACGAAGCATTTAAATTTGATAAAATACAGCAAACAGCCAATTATTATATACATAATTATTCACACTATCACTTCGATCAACAATAACTAGATAAAGGGTGGGCGCGAAATATACGTCTCGATAAATAAGAGCTCACTTGAAATGTGTGCCCTTATTTGGTTTAGTTTGTTTGAAACACAGCCAATGTAAGCCCGTTTCATGTGCCGCAGTGCATTCAAAAGATGCAAAAATAATACCCGAAAAAGCAATTTAACGGCCGGAGTATCTTACTTTCGCTAAATACATGTTGAATAAGTTATATTTTAAGCTTTAAACTAACTAATAATATCAAATTTTGAAAAAAATTACCGATTTTAAACCTGTGATACAAATGTTTGGCCTCGCCAGACACAAACACGCACAATAACGGGAAAACGTACTTTATTCATTACGTGTTAAGGTTGAATTCACA
>MU159659.1:31638-57930 GCA_015888305.1 Antheraea pernyi
ATAGCATTAAAATGACTGTGATATCGTGGCAGCCTTATAACTGTATGACCGTGTTCAATAGCCATTTGATTGACGATATAATTGTTGTCATTGTGATTTTCTTTGACCATATGCATCAGTTTTGCTTTAAGCATATTCCTATGTGCATAAATGTTTCGTCTACGCAACCAGTCTACAATCTGTTCCTTCCTGCTCATCACAGTCGGAGCCTTATCAATCTGCCGAGAATGGTATGGAGCATTGTCTATGACAATAATGGACGGACATTCTAAACTAATTAGAATGGACTTGAACCATTCTTCAAAACTGTCTGCTGACATAACAGTATGACCTTTCATAGACTTCAATTCCTTAACAAATAGAGCATTTTCTAAAAATCCTGACGATTTACCTGCATGACAAATTAATAATCTCTCCTTGGTATTACAATTATCATTTAAATCTTTTAATTGATTCATATTAACATCAAACCACATCTCATCTAAAAATATAACATTGTTCCACTGGTCATCTGTTAATTCTTTCATCTTTTGAATAAAACTATGTCTATAGACCTTAATCTCAGATTTTTCTGCTATGACCTTCCGCCTCTTATAAATATACCCGACTTCATGCAACACTTTTCGCAACGAGGACTTTTTGCCGGTAAACACAGATTTCCTTTTTAAATTAATATAAAGTTTTTCAAGGGTTGGAAATTCATTTGAATTACAATATTCGTGAGCGTAACGACGAATCTTCGCTATATGTAGGGGATCTAGTTTCCTGACGTATTTTCTTCGTTTCTGCCCTTTACCGGGTGTCTTTAGTGTTGTGCCGTCAGTACCGGCTTCCGAGAACTCAGCTCCGATTATCTGAGTTACCGAGTGTAACTTGAGCTTCAGGGCCCTCGCTATACGTTGGTGGATACGGTCCAACGAAATTAAAGCCCCCCCGCTGTTTTTCTCTTTTTCGAAATACTCGTAAAGTCGCAACACCAATTCCCGCGGTTTAAGTTTTGCGATAATTCTTGTCGAAGACATTGTAATGCTAAACGCACAAAATTATATACCCGCAATACTATAAAAAAATATGTCTATAAAAATTGAACACACGCAAGATAAATCAAATATTTATGCACGCGATACACGACAAGTCTAAACTTGCAAAATCGTAGATTTATAGATTAGTTTGACAGTTGACGGCTCCATCAGTGACATTTCACATATTTTTATCAGTTAGGGGCAATTGATACATGTCTTTTAAGCCCCATTTCATACTATTCTTCTATTCAACATCAATAACACAACATTACTGCAATGTTGCCACATACAAACTTAAGGTTTACTCTTTCAATAACCAGATAATTAATCATAGTAGTAAATCACGTTAAGTCATATTTTAACTTAATCTATAGAATAAATCATATATAATTTCCAAAAAAAACATTGAAATATTTGCAGAATTCTTTAATATTTCCACAATTTTAAAAAGTACTCACTGGTTGGTTTTCCTCGTAGCCATGGTCGCCAGTCGTCCTTTTCTCTACATATGAGAATGTGTATGCAAAAATTAATGATAATTGGTTGAGTAATTAAAGTTACTAGCTTTTGAACACAGTTTTACTCCTGTTAACGAAGATTTGTTAATATAACATTTTAAAAGAATAAATGCAAAAGGTGATTAGTTCAACTGATATTGTATGATACTTTAACTTATAGCTGTATATAATCAACCTTGAAATAGACCTCAGTTCTAAGTTCAATGACTTCTATATTGTAACTTCTGAAGACCGAGTTAAAAGTTAAAATTGATGTCAGCCATATTTTTTTAACAGTAGTACAACATGTAAGTGAGAAAACCGTGTCTGGTGGTAACCACAGTCTAATTTATAGAGCAGCAGCCAAAGAGACATTAACAACATATTATTTAACAACAATAGCACCTAGTACACGCTTCAAAGAGAACACAATAATATTGAACACTATGGTTATGTATCAATAAGCTTTATGCAGCTATGGTGATACATAATTCAATTGTATTGGTTTTGATATTTATGTTCTACTCACTTTTTGTCCTTAGAATGTAAGCCCTGTATGAGCAATTTCGTAAGGTTCTGACTGACGGGGTTCTTGCTGCGTTCTGTTGTATCTAGGGCTAAGTTCTCCAAACGGGCTTCCATCGGTACTTCAATCTGAAATTCATTCATTATTATAAATCCACTTTTGATCATAACTCATCGTAGTATGGCTGCTTGTAAGCCCCTGGCTAGCAGCTATCACGATCTAGTAGAAAATTTGTCACCAAGCAATTATAGATGTTTTTGTTCCAAGTAGCTGCAATTAAGAGGCAGTCTCTCTGGGTTTAACATGTTCATATTAATGGATTATCAACTCGTAAAATGTAGAACATTAGATTGGAATGCACCTAATCTCTAGTGCATTCGCTATAGCTCCTTCATGCCTACATGTAGGCATGTACATGCTACAGTTCCTACATGCTGAATTGTGCGCCTTTGCAGTTAAACTGTGGTATAATTTTAATATGTTTTAACGTACATACTTTATTTCTTTTTTATATTATATACATCTTTGCAACTCTAATTTTCTACTATTCTATTATCCGTGTGTTTTCTGCAATAAACATATTTTCTTTCTTCTTTCTATAGTTATATAGAACTACTAGCGGGCTTGGCGGATGTTAGTGTTTACTATCAAAATTAAAGAAAAATACTGAAATTCAGCCGCAGCGCCACCTATCAGGCCCAATTGTGATTCAAGCCATTCTTGAATCCACCTGAACACTCACAAAAATTTATATCAAAATTTGTCCATTTAGAAGTTCAGTGACATACATATGGACAGAAGAATTATATATATAAAGATATATAGTAATTAACATCTTTGTTTTATATTATAAAACAAAATAAAGTAATAATATGATAGTTTGCTGTGAGAAAATAAACTTCACCTGACATATCAAAATGTAGATTCTCTTGTTTACTCCAATACTACCATAAAATTAAACATGGCAACATTATGAAACTTTTTCCATGAATGAAAATGACACAAACATGATTTGCTTTGGCATTTAATTGCACAGTTAAGAATTATAAACATATATTATAAACAGTGCAACCAACTTACGGATTCAAATAAGTTTATACTCGACTCAAAAGAATGTGACTAGCCTCAATCTAACTACACTAGGTAGTGAACAAAGAGATGATACCATAGGATGTGTACTTGCAAAATTTTATATGTCAAGAAAAATCTGATTAAAACCATAGGGTTATAAATATATAGGGTATGCAGATATGCAAATTGAGCCGTCATGGGACACCTGGAAGATGTGAAACATCGAAATTGTTTTATATGACTAAAAGAGCAGATTATGACAGGAATCAGCTATGGCATAATGAAAAAATAAAGCATTACAAATTTGTTACATAAAATAATACCTTCCTATTTATTTCCTTACATAAATATTCATTTTTATTAAATACAAAAATTCAACAGATAGGGTTGCAAATGTTTTTGAGTATTTTGTTAATAGTGTAAAGTTCGCGTTTTGCGTCGCCACGTCTCGCCACGCCAAAATCAGGTTTACCTGCGCTTATAGATGTTTCACATCAAAAAAATTGTGCAACAATTTTATAAAGCTTTTTTACTTGGGTGAAATAAATAATAACTTATATTATAGACTGTAAAACCAACTAACCTGTCCACCTGGCGTTGCCCGTTTCCTACTGACCACTTCCAACGGTTCTACATATGACACATCTTTACTATTTACATCTGATCTCACTTTGTTGACTTCATTTGTTTGTCTCGTTTTCTTTGAAGTTTTCGCTTCTTCACGGATGAGGATTTGTGTTTTTGATTTCAGTTCTGGCGTCTGGAATGGATAATTCATATAAATTAAATTCTGCAAATTAGCTGTGTACCTGTCGTTCTATATGTGTATCCTTTTTTATGATATACCTTTTTCTATAATCCCTGCGGAACTACACAATTCTGCCAGAGTTATGTCGAATTTATGATACTCAAAAATTATACATTAATATATTTATTAATTAGAGAAAGACATAACTTCTATGTAGACAATTATTATTATTAATAGAGAAGATTTTAGGTTGGGAAGGGGGGAGGGCACTCTCACTGACCGAACAAAACGCAGCTATGCAAGCACTGTTAAATCACGTCGGTTTTTTATGAGAGGGGTGGTAGTACCCCGGGCGAGCCGACTCATTCATGCTGAAACCAGTAATAGCTTCAGCGTGGCTATAACACCTACAAAAAGTTATACATGTATATATATATATAATGTACGTGTAGATGCGTACATATATACTTTGACTATTTACTTTGTTCGGTCCAACAAAAAATCAACATGACACTGATAGAATTGTGGAATACTTTAACTATGGACAGAGACAAAAATAAAAAAAAGCTATAACATTAACTGAAATCACAATAACTACTAATTTAATTTTAAGTTAACTAACAACTTGGAGGTTTTTGGCAGGACTGTCATGTAGTGAATTTTATATTTTACTAGCGGGCCCGGCAGACGTTGTCCCACCCTGACTATAAAAAATCTTTGACAAATTATATACCAAAACCTTCCACATGAATCACTTTATCTACTGGTGGAAACAGCAAGAAAATCCGTTCAGCAGTTTTTGAGTTTATCGCGAATAGACAGACAGACAAACTCAACAGTAACAGAAACAGCAAAGCCTATAGAAACCCTCGAGTAAAGCCTGTAATACCACGGCTCTCCGGCCAATTAGCAATCACATTGCTCTCACACATCCATCACATGGATCACCAGTGTGCATCACTCACGGGCTACATACTACGGTCTCTCACGACCCCGACCTCCGCCAGTGTTAAACGCACAACTACGAACTAACAACTGGTACGGTCGAATCTACTTGATTCTCTATCGCTGCTTATGAGATAAATCATTATCAACTTTAATATCCGACTGGTACACGACCCTTACATTAGAATCACTTTGTATGTTCTCACAGTGGTCTATACACACCACAAACAGATATGTTCTTAGGTGGCCACGATACTCACTTGACAATGGCAGTAATAGTCTACTAGAAGACTGGTTGCCAAAAATGGAATGATAGAAAAACTTGTAATACTATTAACTACTCGACAATGGCAGTAATTGCCAAGACAGATTGGTTGCCAAAAATAAAGAGAAAAAGAAAAAAAAACAACTTACAAAAATTATAATTATACAGTCCATTTGAACAAACTCATTCTCAAAAAAAAAAAAAAAACTTAAAAAAACTTACAACTTTCTCAAAGACCAAGCTCGGTTCCTTAATATATCCAAGTAATAGGTTTCCATCAGGTTGGAGCCGACAACACTGCAGTGGAAAGGGATGAGCATCGCCGCTCGTAACTTGTATAGTCACTGACGGTTTTATAGGTTTTGTCGAGGATCTAAAATGATGATGCAACTTATTCACTATTCAAAATCAAAAGTACTTTCTTCAACTTAGTCCCACTGGTTCGGACAAACAACGAGAAGAACAGGCGAGAAACTCGATCTGGTTTATCTAGATAAAATCTGTTCGTAAAAAACTTAAAAACTACTGAAAAACAAATTTGATAAATTATACACCTAAAACTTATGAATCACTTTATCACTTATGAAAATCATATAAAATCTGTTCGGTAGTCTTTGAGTTTTTCGCGAACAGACAGACAGACATGACAGAGAACTTTGTTTTGTAATATGTAGTGATACATTGACGTTACAATCGTTTTTAATGGATGAACAGAGAGGAGACATTTACAGACTCCATCATCGTTGACATATTGATGCACTCTATAATAGCCTATTGATACTAACACTCGCTTGACATGGAACTTACAGTCTGGCAAATCGGCGATATGCTTTGGGGCTTTGTTGTAAAACCTAAATTGAGTGTAAAACATGGATTAGCAGTTTGTCACAGTTTCTAGTATTTAAATCATACCGGTCTTTTACGAAATCTAGTTTTTCAAAGTTTTTGCGGACATTTTTGTTATGCAACTTCTAATTTTTGTTTTGTTCTAATTTTTAGTCCCTCAGTTTATTGATACAAAACGATTATGGCATAGACAAGGATGCGAGAAATGGTATAGATGCAGACACAAAGAGATTTATGTTTTAATTTGTTTTAGGTTCAAGTCGCAGATTTGTTTTATATTGTTATTGGTAAAGATCAGACAATTGTTATTTTACTTTAAATGTATGGGTTAGCTATATAATAAAATGTTTATAATTATATTTAAAGAACAAAAAAAGATTTTTTTTTCGCTCTCTGGCTAATAATTGTTAGGGTATACTCAAACAAAAATTCTATTATATAACTTATTTATTATATAATTATATAACTTTAAATTTTTCGATTTAGAAAAACATTTTTTTTTATATTATCGTCACCTGCAGAAATTTTGTTTTGTTAATATGAATGAATTCTCATTATGATATTTGACAAAAAATTTCGTTGACTCATATTTCTATCCTTAATATTGAAGTCTCTATGGATCTTTGAAATTTAATTTTTTAATAATTTTTCGTTTATTCTTTAATTTTGTGGCTAAATTATCAATTTTGTAGTTCTTTTGATGATCCATAGAAAAGTCTGTAACCAATTTTCCATATTAATATCAGCAAGGATACAAATTAACCTTTCTTTGAAATAAATTAAAATTTTATTCACCGCAACTAGTTATAATAGTGTTGCATGCACAAAATCTTTATATCACTCTGTACTATATAAAAAAATATACTAACCCATTTAGCATATGACCATAATAATGTACGACACCGCTTCTAGTTGCAGCAGCTAAAGTTAGCTCTGCTCCTCCCTGATCCTTCAAGCAGGCGTCGACTATCCTCGGGGCATCTTCTAGCACGAAACTGTACATTGGTGTGTTGATGACAGACGCTTTGCTCATAGATTTCCTCCGCTGCCTTTTGTTTGGTGTCACCTCATCACCGTTTACTTGGGGTACTGCTTCTTCTGTGATTGTGACATCCCAGAATGACAGTAGCCGTTCGTTCCTAGAAATGTTTATGATGAAGGCTGTTAAGAAAAATAATGTATGACAAAGTATAGCATTCCCCCACAGTTAAAATATGGGGCACTTGAAAAATGGATTGAAACACGTTCTTCAAGGCCGGCACCGCAATGGCGATACAGCAGTAGCTATTGCTGTTGTCCATAGCTGACGGTAACTATTTAGCTGCTGGGCCATTTGCCTATTTGCTACCTTTTGGCATAAAAAGAAATGTAACCACATCTTCCTTTGCTTTTGTAATCCTATTTGTGTGGATTGTAAAGGTGAATGTCATTGTTTATCAGTTTTAAGCCTTTGAGCATGTTTTAATTAAATTTATATGGATTTCCTATATGAATGTAGTGAAAATCTGGAACCGGGAGAGAAAATGCCAGCCAAACTATTATAATATAACAAATGCGACTTTGTTCGTTACCCTTTCCTGCTTTAACTACTAAAGAGATCCTCTTGAATTTTTACATACACATTCTCAGTGGTGTAGAGAAGAACAAAGTATACTTTTCATTCATAAAAAATGTACCATTTCTATAGGATAGATCATATCTATATTAATTAGGGCAAACAAGAAAAGCGTATGGCTTGAAAAGCTAGTAAATAATAATAAAAACTATGTAAGTATCCTGTCACCTATACTATTGTATATAACAAAAAAACTTACTGAGAACCCTCAATCAGCCAACATGATTCCTTCAAGCTGACCAGCTGCAACAAAGAGTTCTGTGATGTGTTATGCCCGAGGCATTTGATCAACGTCGAGTTACCGTTATTCAATCTCCATATCCGCACTTGCCATGATGCTGTTACGAGAAAACTCGCTTGTGTGTCCTGGAAATTGTGTCAAAAATTCTCAATTTTTTTTTAAGAAAACTTTTCTCTTCAACATATCGAGAAGGACTTTATAAATATATCAGACAAAATACATCTACACTAAGAACAACAGTTTCTAAATAACATAAATCGTTTTTGTGGGCAGGAATCAAACTCACAACATTGGCGGCAGTGACGAAGAGACTGTATATAGATGTCGCTGCACCATATAAGCTGTTGAGTTGGCAGTTCTTAATAAATTTTTCATGAATAAATTTTTATTAAACTCATTATATGTTATCCCAAGCCTTGCTAATTTACTTGTGAAATTCCCTAGACAAATTCATCTAATACATGGGACATGCATTGTGAAAGAGACAATGATTTTAAAAATGGCCTAAATTTTTTCTGGAACACTTCCTGAATCATTTGCAGTCATTTTTTAATTATTTTGATTATGGTATAGATAGATACATACAATAGCTGAGGTATAAAATAAATAACAACAAGCATCAAATTATACTTTAAAGTTAAAAAATTAATCTCATCTCAATGTGAAGCATTTTTTTTTTCAAACTGACTACATTTTGGCCTGCTCGGCTTTTATAGATTTACAGATTCCCTAGACTACTTGTGAAGTATAGTTAATTTTTTATATAACACAAGGTACCAAATGTTTTCAATTTTCCTCAGTATTTGTGAATATCTTATGAAGCATCACTTGGTTTTTTACATTGAAGTTAAGTTATAGATTAATTATAAACTTAAAATATTCTTATGTTTAAGTATATATATAACTTCGTTCGCGTGGATTGGTTACTTTGGGCTAATGCAAACATGCAGTAGAAGTTCTCAAGAGGAAAAGGAACCCGATTTTTAAACATTCTTCATTGGTACTCCGCTCCTATTGGTCTTAGCGTGATGATATTTAGCCTTAGCAAGATTTTATCAAAGATAATTGATACTTATCATTATATTTTGGCCAATTTAATTATTATCTCCATGAATTATACCAATGTGGTATTTTTTTTCATATATAAGTGATATTATTGTACTATTTGCATTGAAGAATAACAAATAACTATACTCACAAATTTTTAATTTTAAAACTGGTTGATACCCACAACTTTTCTATTATTCATTATTTTTATTATTAGTTCACTATCTTAATATGTTTTATGTGCAGAAGAAAAACCATTAGAATTTTTTTACGCAGATATATAAGAAAAGTATACTTTCTTCCACATTTTCTTTCGGTTTTTGTAGTGTTTATAAAAATTGTAGTTTGATAGAAATGTTAACAAATTTAAATTAAGATAATATATATTTCTTTATTTAGATGTGTGCCGAGTGTCTAAGAAACAAAATACCACTATTGTGTTATTTATTTACTAGCAGTGGCCACAACTTCCTCTGCGTGAAACCTGATGTTTTTGTACATGTGAGTAATGAAATCATATGAATGTACAAAGTCAAATTAATATCTACTTTTCTCTCATTCTAAGTCATGTTGTCATTAAAATTACGATAACTTTTTGTAGAATGGACAGATTTTAATGAAACAAAGATTAATTATTACTGGTAGATATGCTTTATGGTTTTCTCATGAATGCAGTACTTTAGCAGTGATACATGTACGTACAAACAGGCAGACATACATTTCTAAAAATGATTGAAATGTATTTGATTACTTTACCGAAACAATTTTTTTACAAGAATCTAAAAAGTACAAACACTTTAGATTAGATTTACATTAATTTCATAGGTAGATTTATACACATATAAGAAGATATCAATAGGAATTATTTTATAGACTTTACAATGTTTGTTATTAGACCTCTCAACTACAATAATATTAACAGAACTATACACAGCATATATCAAAATGGCATTTAATTGTTAATAAATGTATCAAATCAATTCAAATCAAAAACACTGTATTCAATTTAGGCCCTAAGAAGGCACTTATGAATGTCAAAACTACCACCGGTTCGGAAAACAACCCAGTCATTGAGAAGAATCAGAGAGACACGATCTGGTTTATCTTTTTAACAAATATATATAATACTAGCTAGCAATATAAAGCTACAACTTTTTTCTAGAACTCAATCTTATGTCTCTCATCTTTAACGCAGAGTTCGTAAGAAACGTTACAGAAGCTCTGAAAAGGAAAAAAAAACCTAGATTTTGCAACATTCTTCATTGCTGCTCCGCTCCTATGGGTCTTAGCTTGATGATATATAGCATATAACCTTCCCTGATAAATGAGCTATATAACACTGAAAGAATTTTCCAAATCAGACCAGTATTTCCTGAGATTACCCGCTACAATGTCACAATTTTTTTTTTTTTTTTCGAACTGACTACGCTATTGACCAAGCAAGGTCTTAACAGCTTCACCGGACTACCACCTTCACCGGACTACATACAATGTCTTTTTAATGAATGCACAGAGATGAGTCAATTCCAGACATCACCATCATTCACATATCTCATATCATCACATATCTTCTATCTATTCTTAGCAATAAAAAATGCACAGGAATTTTACTTTCTCATATAATTAGTTATTATAGTTTTATTTTTAGTTGCTATTTCTATTAAATACTATTTGCATAATATGAAGAGTAATTTTTTTTTTAACTTAGTTCTTGACCTCTGTAGAACATTCCACAATTCTACCAGTGTCATGTACATAAAGATTAACTTCTACGATAATGGATCAATAAAAGATCTGAAGTCGATTTAGATCACCACCATATGTCTAACATAGAACATAAGGACAATACACCATTGGGTTAGTAAGTTAAATATTTTTTTTAACTTAGTCCTTGGCCTCTGTAGAATATTCCACAATTCTGTCAGTGTCATGTACACAAAGGTTAACTTCTATGATAATAGTTCAACAAAAGATCTGAAGTTGATTTAGATCACCACCATATATCTAACATAAGGACAATAAACCATTGGGTTAGTAAGTTCTTAAACAAATAAGTTAGTAAATATATATGTTTCTGAAATATACAACATTTGCTTTACATATAGTTTTAAAAATGTGTTCAAAGGCTTTGTAAAATGGCTTGCCATGATAAAAAAAAATGTTATCGGAGGATTAACAAAGCCCGAAACAACTTTTTCCAACGTTGTTATTTGTTAAGCTTACTACAAGTATTGTCTAGAATGAAAAAGTTTGGACTCAGTAAAAAAAGTAAAGAAACAAAGATGATAAATTACATGAAATTACAATGGACTACATTTCTTACATTTCAACAAAATGCCTAATAGACCTGGATGGATAAATTTTGAAACCAAAAAAAATTACAGTAGGGTGAAAATAAAAAATAAAGGAAAAATAAATTAGGGTCGATTCGAGTTCCGGAAGTGGGAGGGGGTGAGTTTTTAAGGGTAAAAAATGGTTTATCTCGATTTCCGGCAAAACTACAAGTCCTATGAAAAAAGTTAAATGGCTAAGTTGTAGGTAATAAAAAGATCTACAACTTTTGTATTTACAATTCTTTCACTCAATTTTAGGTGGAAATTATTATGCAATCAAAATCTTGTAAATTTTATAACAGTCAGCGGTTTTAATATTTATCATCTATGTGCTTGTAAAAACTGACAAAATGACAGTATATAAATTTTCAGCAACAAAACAATACAAGTTTATATAAATACAAACTTATTTATATGTAATTATTGTACAAAACTTCTGGTATTAAATAATATATTTATTCCTTTGACCAAAAAAGTGTTTGTCAAGTTTTACAGGTACATTTTGTATTTACAATTCTTTCACATAACCTCAAAATTTAGGTGAAAAATTCAAATAACCAAGTTTTTGGTTTTTTATTTTAATCTTTTTAAAAAAAATATAATTTTTCTACGAAATTTGGTAAAATTTACCTTATTATGTCCCAAATACACTGTAATTTATTTGATTTCAAATATTAATTTTTTCGCCTTATTTTAGCTTAATATCAAAAAAACACCCTAATTTTCAATCGAAAATTCTAGCTTCATAATATCAGTTTATCCAAAAACTCCGGGAGCTTTTTGTCCATTGAAAACTCTACTTCCTGATGGTGTAAAAAAAAGAATACATTACTATAGTAAAAATTCTTAGAAAATGCAAAAAAATTTAAAAAAACTCAAGATCTTTTTATTACCTACAACTTTGCTATTTAACTTTTTCCCACAGGACTTGTAGTTTCGCCGGAAATTGAGATAAACCATTTTTTACCCTTAAAAACTCACGCCCTCCTACTTATCGAACTCTAATGGACCGTAATTTATTTTTCCTTTCATTTTCATTATATTCCCCTCCTTTTCTAATGGGTTTCATCCTACTGTAATTTTTTTTGCATTTTTTACATTTTTGAAGGGTTCAGCCTTAGTCTATAATGGCATTAATCTCCCTAGTGTACAAACTAAAAGTGCAATAAAATATTCCTTAATTTATTCAACTTTAGGTGGGAACTATTATTCAATCAAAATCTTGTAATTCTTATAACATTTTCATTTTTGTTTTATCCTTCCAAAGTTAGCGGTGTTAATATTTATCATCTCTGTGCCTATAAAAACTGACAAAATGACGGTATATAAATTTTCAGCAACAAAACAATACAAGTTTATATAAATACAAACTTATTTATATGTAATTATTATACAAAACTTCTGGTATTAAATAATATATTTAATTCCTTTGACCAAAAAAGTGTTTGTCAAGTTTTACAGGCAAACCAACATAATAAAATTATAGCTCACCTGATTATGTGGTATTATTTTTATAGCATTCACATTGTTCCCTTGTTTTATATTATTTTCTACAAACACATTGTATTTATATTTAACTGACGCACTTTGTAAGTCCCATTCTGTCACTTTGTTATCTTTACTGCAACTGTATAAACCATATTTCTTGCTCCAGTCTAGAGCATTTACTTTCGATTGGCTGACTTCGCTGTTTTTACCAGAAAACAAAACACTTTCAACTTTAGCTTGTGTTATTGAGTATATAAGGATCTTGCCACTCGTTGTACCTAACGCTATACACTGAGTCTCTTCTCCGTTGACGTTTGAATTCCTTTTTACACGTTTTGATGTATTCTGTTGATAGAGAGATAAGAATTTAGCTTTTGAGGTTATATTAATATTTATCACAGAAAAATAACATTTGATGGATACTAATATAGTGTTTATGATAAAATATTGTGAAAGTAGTTCGTAAGTTCTAATTTAACTCATATTCCACTCTGTATATATGCCAAATATAACCAAAACCACGTGTTGATACTTGCCGCGGAGTGAGAGACGTTTATCCATTGTAAACATGAAGGCGGTGCTGTGAGGTGAAGGTCAGGAGTGTACTCTTGTTTTAAAACGTTGGTCTCTGTGTCCCATATCCTTAACCTGCCATCTTGAGTTATAGCAGAATAATATTTCCCGTCTTCTGAGAACGCTGCTTCTGCCATGTTTCATCGCGAACTGTGAACTGACAGTTCACGTTCCGTTTTACAATAGTTGTTTAGTTTGAAATAATATAGATTTTAAAGAATAATGTACTATTTTTAATTGTCTTTTATTTCAAATAATTGATAATATTATTCTTATGTAGCAGTGTATTTTTTTCATAAGTGGCTATCGTTTAAATAATTATAGCATATGGCTTATAGAACTGCTACTGTTATACGATGTAATAATTTAAATTCATTTAAAAAAAGTAGAATATCAGCTGACATTGTTCATAGTAGTTGAACAAGTTATATATTTATAATAAAGATTTATACACTGTATTAACGAAATGTATGATATTGTGCAAGATTTTTAAAATAAAAGTTTATTGGCGTTATTCACTATCAATAATCTGGGATTAATATTATTCCAAACGTACATAAAGCTTTGATATGCTTTGAACAAATAGATATTGGTGTATATTTTATTTAGGTACACTTTTGGTGTTTTTGTAAATAGTCTATTAAAAAATATAATACATCTAATTGAAAAAATTAAAAATAACTTTCTGCGTTATTTGAAGTGAACCTAATATTAACGATTAAATGTTACCAACTTTAATATATACGTATACTTATTTATAAAAAAAAAGTAAATTAATATATATTACTTTTATAGTAAATAATGTATGTCGATGATAAACTAAAAAAAAGTAGTAAGGTAGGCTTAAATGTTAAACTTTTGAAGTGGTGGTTATTTTGTTTGCTGTCATAATACCTGTACGTTTATCTGTTACATTGTCATTTCTCTTTTTCCTATTGGGATTCGGTTGACTGCAGACTTCATGTTTGTTCGTCGCGGATGTAGTAGGCGGAGTGCATTGTGATATATTTTAGTTTTTTAAAGCTCTCGTTCCACTTTTCGATATAATTCTTTTATTTTATTAGTATATATTTTAATAATAATCGAACACAGTGTTTTGTTTTAGTGATGTAGTGTAGAGATACGATTTGCGAGATCGTATTGTGATGTCATGATTAATTTTGTGCCAATAGTTGATGAAAAATGAGTGTAAGTGTTGAAGCGGATGTCTCTAGCCCTCTATCAGATGGGCAGAGTACAGCATTGGACCCGACGATATCAAAATCTTCTTCAGACAGTCAAAGCCTGAAGGAAGAAATTGGGGTAGGTCATGATGACAAATCCGATTCTTCTGCATCAAAGCCGCACCCTATGGCTTTCACCATCGACTTTGGCCAAGGAAAGTCATTTGATAATAAAAGGCTCGAGGAGTTAGCGAAAAAATCGCTGGCACGACATCAAAGAGTCCAGTCTATGTCTGCCAGCGTAACTAATACTTTAACAAAGCCGAGCCCGACGCTCCAACGGCCGCCGCTGAGTGCTAAACTGCCACGTAAAACACAAGGCTACAACTCTGAAGGTTACTTCTCATCAGACCAAGAGGACAGTGGTCTCTCTAACTCTGTCAGAGGGCGTAACTCTGTAGCACAAAAAGCTGCAAACACAAGTCCTGTAACCAGCAGACAATTAAAATCTCCAGTAGCTGAAGCTTTACAAAAACATACGCCCAAAAGTCCATTAATAGACAATATTATGACAAGAAGTGAAAATTTCACCTCATCTTCACGACACGGTCTCAATTTACCATTAAAAAATCATTCTTACCTCAAAGAAATTCATCAAACTCCTACATATAGGAAACCATACTCTCCCAAGCCTTTAGTGGATATTATTGACAACAGCCCAGAAGTATTAATGTTGACTGATATATCAAGTCCTGAATTAGATATCTTGACTCCTGACAATGGTCTTTCTACACCAGAACAAGCAAAGAGTCCAGTTGTCCATAAAGGGAGAGCTTCATCAGAAACTCCAGATTTATTTAAAAAATGCTTAACAAAGGAGCCTTTGTATATAGATGATGATATAGACAGACAGTCTAATAACTCTTCAACTGGTACATATACAATAGAAGGTGACAACTATACAGAAGAACAAAAAGCAAGGATGAGTATTGACAGAAATTATGCCAACGAACTGCTCATCGAGGAGACATTGAGAGAAGTGACTAATGAAAAGGACCCAGAATTGATATTCGATTTTGCGAACAGAGTTATCACTAAGGAACCTCGTAGAGACACTGGTTTGAGGATTCCATTAACATCGAACAACGTATTTGATGCGCCGAAAGTCTCAAAGGACAAGAACGTCTTAGAAATCTCATGTTGCTATGAATCCCCAACCGAGAGTGATCTAGCTGCTCAGACTTCTAAACAAATCAAATCAACTAGGAGCTACTTAGAGAAAATAAAAAATAGAGTCAGAACGATTACTGAAAAAACATTTGCAAAGTCTCCCCCGAAGCATGAAGATGAACCGGACTTTGGTAGCTTCACATCGGTGACCACGTCAGGAGTTTTAAGTTCCAAATGCTTTTACAAGGTAGAAATACCGGTACGTAGGAGATGCAGCTTAACTAAGTCTGACATCGATCAAACCGATTACATTCATAGGTTATCAAGAGAGACATCAGTTCCGGTGTCTTTACCGAGTGCGAAAATGAGTTTAGATGATGCGAAATTTGAAAGTACTGCACTCAAAAACGCCCAGAAAGTACTGAGAGATGACAGTGGAGTGTCTTCGGTTGTAACATCGGATCAGGTTGTCGGAAAGTTGTCGAATTTAAGCCTGAATAGGTGTAAAGGTGATAAAACTTGGATACAAGATTGGGCTGAGAGTGTGAAGAATTATAATAATAATGCTTTGACTGGAGCGCCCGATGTGGAGAGACCTCCACTCAGCCCACATCAGATACCAATAAAAGGTGAGTTATATTTATTGATATTATTCTATCCTTTATACTTGTATTTAAAAATCGGGGAAGAATAAGATATAGAAAAAAATGCAGTATGAAAGAGTTCATACATACAATACAATACACAAAACAATCAACCTATTTTCAGCTATAAATTAGTAGGCAAACTGTGGCTCCCTAGTCACTTTCTTTATTTGACTACTGCTCTTCTACAAAATGTTTTGGATATGATTTTATATGAAATATTATTTACGGACTTGCCTTGTAAGCTTGGAATAAATATTTTCAAAACAGATGCCTACAGAAGGGAAGGTAGTAACTATTGTTACTCTCTGCTGTTTTTTTCTGTCACATAGCTAGTCACAAGACATATTTAGTAAAGGTACATAGGTCTCACCCAATTATATTATAACTAAACTTAAAACACATGACATTGCTTAGATATCGGTGGATACACGGGGCAGTAGTCAAAAACAAGCTAACTAGCCAAGTTTTAACAAGGCTCTATCGAAACGCTTATGGTATAATATCATTAGGTCTTACCTATGTACTAAAAAAACTTAAGTTCAAACAAGGCTATTGGAATAAACTCCAATGTTGTATTGTTTATGTTTGGCTGTTTTGGTCAATGAGTTTGCCCACAACTGTACTACTAGGTCAAATTGTTGGAACTCAAAATGGTTTTAAACACTATATCAAAATAATGTCTGTGAATTGATTTAATTATTCAATTTTCAAATAAAATATAAGTATGTTTTTCAATATGATAAAAATATTTTTAGAAAATCGCGCCATTATGGTCACCTTACAATGTTTCACGTCATTTGTTCAATAAATAAAACTAAATTTTATTATCTGTTGTTGTTTCAGTTATGATTGTAAAATATACTAATGTAAATAATATTATCAATGAGGTTGTGCTGTGTTTACTTTTAGGCGGGAATATTATTATGAGAACACCACCACCACAAAGAATCATTACATAATTATAAAACACAGTCTGCCATGTCTGTCTGTGTGTTTACGAAAAATTACTGAACGGATTTTCAAGCGGTTTCCACCAATAGATAGAGTTACTAATGAGGAAGGTTTAGGTATATGATTTGTCAAGGTTTTTTTATTAATAGAGCAGGACAACGTCCGCCGGTCCCGCTAGTATACCTATATAATTATGTAGTCAAATGTTAATATTTATTGAAAGATGATTTCACCTTTTCTGATTTACTACTGTGTTCTGGCACTTGACTCACGAACAATTTAAATTTTCCTATGGGTTTTTCCGTATTGTTTTAGGCTATTTATCAATAATATGCCAATAATTTTAAACAACCTTCTTTATACCGTTCGTTATTACAAATTTCCAACAAAATGGTGGCTCTCGTGTTAGAACTCTCTAGCGCAGATATACCTGTGGCCCGCCGTGTCTTAATAGTTGGCCCACCCGATTATACTTTATTTTACTACATTAATAGGTTGTTAATTTGAAATTAGGTTTTCTTTTTAAATTTAAAACCTATATATTTGTAGTTTACGGCCCGCAAAACTATGAGTGAAATGTGTTTGTGGCCTCTTTACAAAAAAAGGTTGAATTAACTAATTCATGTTTCGTGTTATTATTTTTCTTTTACTGGTGGATACTAACCAAGTTATTTTACGTTAGATTCCACTAATATTACACTGTATACGGCTAAATAACGCAGTATCTCTATAATTGAAAATCCGTTGGTTAAGCCTGAATGTATGTAATCGCATCACTTCGGAATGACTGCTATTTGTCAATTTTCTTTTTTTAATATTTGTAATTCTCAGCACTAGTTTTATATGATAACAGTTGTTTGTAAAAATAACACGTGAAAGTGACTGTGAGTTAAAAAATCTCAAACACCGATCCCGATGAGATTTTTTAAGTGATTTTTTTTTCCATCGCCTCAATTTTTGTCGTCCATCTATCGCATGTCGCGTTACGGCGGCGCGCGGCCGTGGATTAGGGGTAAAGTGAAAGTCGCTCGGGAGAGTAGTCAAGGTGACAATATGGCGGCACCCATGACTCATTTTAAAATGATTCAATGATTTAATCAATATTGTGCTCAGTTTGTAATGTGCCCGCGACTTCATTCGCGTGGAACCTTATGTAAAAAAATACAATGATTAATAATATCATATGAATGTATTATATAGTAAATAGACTTAATAAAGTCTATTTATTTTTCTCTTGTACTTAAGTCGCGTCGTCATTAAAATGACAATATTTCTTTATAGAGTGTACCGATTTGAATGAAACAAAGGCTAAATGTTACTCGCAGATATGCTTTATTATTTTCTTGTAAAAGTGTTTGTATTGTGAACGCAGTACTTTAGCAGTGATGCGTGTCCAAACAAATATACCGGCATTCAAAAAACTAATAAGGGTTGAAATGTATTTTATCAGTTACTAGCAGCCCGGCAGACGTTGTCCCGCCTTGATTATAAAACAATCCTGGACAAATTATATACCAAAACGTTCCTCGTGAATCACTTTATCCACTGGTGAAAACCGCATAAAGATCCGTTCAGTAGTTTTTGAGTTTATCGCGAACAGACAGACAGACGCGGTAGGGCACTTTGTTTTATACTATGTACTATGATACCTAGACACCGGCAACAATTTTTTTCACAAAAATTTCATACACTTCAGATGTATATTGATATTATATGTATAAATACTAGCGGTCCCGGCGGACGTTATCCTGCTTTGATTATAATAAAAAAATATCTAAAATTTCACTGCAGCGCCACCTACTGGGTCCAATTGTGAATCTAAACCGTTCTCGGATCCACTCGAACACGAACACAAAATGTCATCAAAATCGGTTCAACCGTTTAGCAGGAGTTCTGTGACATACACACGTACAAAAGACATTTATATATAAAGATGTATAGATAGATATATTCCATACTCTAAATACACAGGTTGGGAAATTAAAATATATAGTTGGTTATATTGTCTTCTGTTGATTTTCCATTTATAGATTTAGGTTAAGGTTAGAAACGCGATTCTAATATCCTAAATAGAATAATTTTTGGAAAGTTTTCAGTTATATAGCTACGATTCGTGGATTTATAAATAATACCCCACAATGTAAAATTTTTAAATAATAATCCGCCTGAAATTGAAATTTCATCCACATCGCCTGGATGGGTGGATGTCTTCCACGGTGAGGTTTTCAAGGTCGTTTCTGCCTCGTACTTCGACCCCGTGGAATCGACTCCCAACGGCGGTGTTTCCAAACCATTACTAATTACAAATACCTTCAAGAAACGAGCGTTCACCTCTTCAAAAGGCCGGCAACGCACTTGTGATTCCCTCAGTGTTGATAGTGTCTATGGATGGCGGTGATCACTTACCATCGGGTGACCCGGCTGATCGTTTGCCACAAATAATATTAAAAAAATTTTTTTTTTGCTAGTAGGAACATATTTCGCCAAACCGCGATATCTATATTATCAGGAATCGAGTCACGGTCGCGCGTTTATTTAGAGAATCTGTTTTGGTTTAATTACACGGCACCAAGGTCGTAATGCCCGTAAAGATTCAGCGTTCGTTTGTTTTATGCCAGAGCATATGATATCTATACATATAATAAGAATCTAAATCTAACGTGTCTCTACTTAGTAGTCCGGTGAAGCTGTTAAGACCTAGCTTGGTCAATAGCGTAGTCAGATCGAAAAAAAAAAAGTGTCTACTTTTTCGATCTTCGTGAAAAAAAATTGTTGCAGATGCTTAGGCATAAGTAATAGTATACATGTAAATCATTATTAGGAATGTCTGTCTGTCTATCTGTCTGTTTGTATGAAGACGCATCACTGCTAAAGTACTGGGTCAACAATAAAACCTCATATAAGAAAATCATAAAGCATATCCTCGGGAGTAACTTAGTCTTTATTTCATTAAAATCGGTCCAGTATATCAAAAGTTATTGTAATTTTAATGGCGCCGCGACTTAAGTACGAGATAAAAGTATATAAGCAAATGGGGTAGTCCGGTAAAGCTGTTAAGACCTTGTTTGGTCAATAGCGTAGTCTGTTCGAAAAAAAAATAGCAAATGGACTAAATACGTTCAGATGACTTTATTAGTAATTGTTTTGTACATCCGGTTCCACGTGGACGAAGTCGCAGGCACAGCTAGTAAATAAACGTTATAGAGACATCGTAAGCGCTTCGATAGCGGCTTGTTAAAACTTGGCTAGTTAGCTTATTTTTTACGGTTGCACCATCAATTCAACCGTATCTAAGCAACATATAACTATTTCTTTTTCACCACCGATATTGAGAACATGCCGTCTTACTTTCACATTTTATCGAAGACAGTGTGGCGTTACGATATTACTTTACGTATGTGTGCCTTATCGTGCCATTTGTTTAGTCAAAATATGATGTAGATAAATGTTTCTTTAGTTATAATATCATTGTGCCAGACGTTTTTACTTTAATGTTCTAAGTATCAGGGTATGTAATTTTTTTATGTTTACTTAGGCTTTGTTGGCCGATCGCGAACAAGCATTAATAAAGTAACGACAGTATTGACTCTGGTATATGTAATACTGAAATTTTGGAACCCGCGTAACAACAGATCACGCCGCCGTGGTCTGGGGGTAAATTTCGCTCCCGCAAACCAGACTAGGCCCCCCTCGGCAGCGGCCCAAGCCTTGGTCCGTTCCCTCGGCGTGGAGCCCTTTAGTACGCTGCTCGCGTGATATAGTGACACAAAATCTTACAACACTGCAACAACATTACACATATCACCTCCACACATGTGCACGCACACATGCTTACACATGATAGTGGAAGGGTCTTTATTTTTGTTTTTCCCTTATATGTAGCTAAGCTTAGGTGAGCTCAGATAGGTTGCGAATTGCATGTATCAGGTAACAGCCCAAGCCGAGGTGTGCCGCACACCCTTGAGCTAGTTGTCAAAATGAGTGCCTTAAGCGCTCGCCTTTGCAGTCCGGTGAAGCTGTTAAGACCTTGCTAGGTAAATAGCGTAGTCAGTTCAAAAAAAAAAAATTTGGAAGTGAAACTTTTCATGACACGGTAGGGAAAATTTTTCGTTATGCGTTTTACGTAAGGTACGTAGGAGTTTGTGTGGATGTGTACGTATGTATAAGTGTCTGTCTGGGTCTAGTAGTTTGCCAAAACGAGTAAATGTATGGCCTTCATATAGTATATGGTTACTAGCTGACCCGCGCAATTTCGTCTGCGTGAAATCGGATACCGATTCTAATTATATTTGCAAACTCGAAAAATCTTAAAAAACCTTAAAATTATAGTGACTGGGAGTTTCCAATTGTAAATCCCGTTTCGAAACCAAACAATTCAGAGGCTCACTCGAACACATACCTAGTTAGTAATTATTTTTTTAACTGACTAGGCTATTGACCTAGCAAGGTCTAACAGCTTCACCGGACTACTAGTTTTAGTTCAGTGAAATTATTTAGACATGTGTGGAAGAAATTTCGATGAGGCGGACATAGCGCCGTCTGTTAGTCAGTAACATCCGACCGTTGAATTATTTGGATATTGTTCAAACAAAAATACTAAAATCGCGATTATAAAATGGTGGGATGGGGAAGTGGAAATTTGGGGTTGTATGTATTTTTTGATGAAAGAAAATACATATAAAAAAATTGTCAAAAAAATGGAAAAAAAAGAAATTCTAGGTACGGACACCGTAATCACGTAGAGATATAAAATATACTTTACGACCTATTCTCATACCTACCAAATATATATTTAAAGTTTCATAAAAATCGGTCCAGTCTTTTCGGAGGAGTTCAAACACTAACACCGTGACACGAGATTTTTATATATTAGAAGATATAAAAGATTAGATATAAATTCCATAAGAACAATCTGTTATCTGTGCGACTGTTTAACCACAGACATGTATTTGACATCGACTGATTTCAATTAACTGCGCTCTGTAATTAACCACGAAGGGTTCGTTTAAAAATAAACAAAACCAACACACCCTTACAGTGGATTTAATTGCAGGAGGATTAAAGTAATTAAAGAGTTTTTGGCGGGATCTTGCAATGCCGTGTAGTGGACTTTGGGGTGGCAACCACCACACCCACACTGATCGGGGTACCAAGCCTAGGAAGTGGACTGTATATTTAAAATTGGTTGGAGGTAGATACCCCTAGAAAAACATATGCCGAAAGGAATTTCTTTATAACCGGGATAAAACGCTCACTTACTTGTTATAATGTCTTCTCCGCCGCCGTTGCCGATGGTAAGAGCACCAGATTTCCAACGCATAATGCACAAATATAAATTTTGAATTGGTGAGCGGGTCCGAGTGTAAGCGCGAGTTTCGAACAAGTGCCGCCGAGTAAGTGACCGATCATCCCGATTGTCCGTTGACAAGCAATGTGTCAAAAAAATAATAATTTTGGCTACCCCCAACCAATTTATGCCCGAACAGACTTTATGTTTTATTTATGAATCTTGTGTTATTTGGCTTTATATTTTGTAATATTGGTGGTGTATTACGTAATATAGTTTGGTTATTGTGCACAAGTGTAGTCGATGGGAAATAATACGAAGTAGTATGGATACTGACTTGCCACAAAAAAATCCCTGGAAAGTTCTAACAAGACGGCCACCATCTTGTTCATTGAAATGACTGCAAGATACTTGTAATATCACGTACTCGATAATAGCAATGATGATCTACTAGAAGATTGGTTGCCAAAATAAATAATAAATAAAAGTAATTAAGAATATATATATATTTTTTTATGTCATAGTTGGCAAACGAACAGGTGGGTCACCTGATGTTAAGTGATCACCACCGTCCATGGACACTAACAACACCAGGGGAGTCGAAAGTGCGTTGCCAGCCTGTTTATGAGGTGGCACTCCGGCGCTCTCACTGACCGAACGAAACGCAACAATGCAAGCACTGTTACCTCACGTCGGTTTTCTGTGAGAGGGTGGTACTACCCCGGACGAGCCGACCCATTCATGCTGAAACCAGTAAAAGTTTCAACGTGGCTCTACCACCATTTAAGTTATTTGTAACATGTATAGAACTTTTATCCTTCTGTACTTTATCTTCATATGAATTTTAACTATATCAAATCTCTCATACGTCAGAGCGCTTAGTATGTTAAAAGGATTAAAAAAGTTTTTTCTTTATTTGTGTCGGCACATTTCAAAATAAGTTAAATCCAATTTCAATTCAATTCCAAGTTCAAATATCCATCCATAAGGTTTTTAAATTTTTTTTTTTATGATCTTCATATGTTACTTGTACAAAATACAACAAAATCTTGAAAAATAACGTTACATTTTGAAATATAGCGAGCCATTTAGATTATATTTAATTATCAAAATTTGTTAACTTTCATGTCGATATTTAACGATTTCTACTATCGCTTCGCTTTTGTAAGATACGTGATTAAGGCGTGGGCTTCGGGTAATAATGTACTGCTCTATATAATCCAATGGTCCAATGGTTTGAGTGGTGGAATATCAATACTATGTCCGCAGGTCACTCATGTAACAAAGAGTTTTTAGTAATTTACTAATTTGAATTGGTATATAACACTTTAGTGGCTTAGGGATGGATGTTCAAACCTCTAACCCCTAATTTTTATTTGTTGGAATTTTATTTCAAGTCGAGGGTATGGAAGCAAAAACACAACTTTGGCGGAGGACGATTTATTTCAAGAGATTTATTTATTTTCTTTAATTTCTTCTTATCGCTCGTGGAACGTTTGAACGGACTAGCCTACTATCCTATTCCTTAGGATAGTAAACTTGTTATACGCTCGCTACAACACTATCGGCTGACGCTGAAGGAATACAGCATGAGGAAACCTGAACCTGGGAGATGTTCTTGTAAGTGGGGACATACAGAATTGAAATCGTGGGCGAAGTACGTCGTGGCCTGACGTGGTGATTACGCCTATACCTTCCTCCAGGAAGAGGTCTATGGCACTGCAGTGGGTCTCTTACAGGCTGACGATAATAATATGTGCGTGACAAGCGTTTTTAATGTCTAAAGACTACAGTGTGGGTCAATATGTGACCGATTGTGACGCCTGGAAATGACGACCGTCTCTGTGCATCCACTAATAACGAATGTAAATATTTATGTTTTGTAAAAATATATAACATGAAAAGATAAACCAGATCAATCAATCAAAGATAAATCAGTTTCTTGCCGGTTCTTCTCGATGACTGGGTTGTTTGTCCGAACCGGTAGTAGCTTTGACGTTCATAAGTGTCTTCTCAGGGCCTAAATTGAATCAAGTATTTAGTTTTTTATTTCAATGACGACAAAAATACACTAAATACACAAATGCTATCGGTTTTAAAGAATAACAAGTACTTACTAATGTTTATACGTGTCATATAATAACGCGTTCTTATCACAATATGATAACGTGAGCCACTCGTAAACGTACCGTCCGATAACGGACTTTAACACAAGCTGATAAGGCATAATATAGGTGTTGATAATACCGTCAATGGAAAGGAGATAACGGCGAACAACAAAGTTCGCACGCGTCGAGTGCATTATGATAAATATAGTGGAATTGAGAAGGCCACGAGGTGTTATGATTCATCATTTCATAAGTTTCTTTTTTTTTATCACGCTTTTATTAGCTTCACCTGTATGTATGTATGTAACCGACCCCTTTGAGCTCGATTTTGTCGTACTTTGAACGATCAGATTTAATTCAAACTTTGCACACCTGTCAAAGGTCGATGACGATGCAATAATCCGAAAAAACAAAGTTAAAAAAAATTAACTAAAAAATGAAAAATAAATAATAGATTAAAAAAACTAAAGAAACACGCTTTCATAAAAAATCCATCTAAAAAACAGAGAATAAAATTTAATAAATTTGGATTAAGAATAGTGTAAATTAGAAATCAATGTATATTTTTGTGAAAAGTGACAAAAAATTATAATGACCTCCAGATATCAGTATTTTTATCATTTTTTTTTGTCACTTTTCACAAAAATATACATTTATTTCTAACTAGCTGTACCCGCGGCTCCGCACGCGTTTGTTAAAATCGTATTAAAGAATTATAGAATTGTGAGACTATGTACAATTACAGAAACGCTCTTTAAAGACAATTGTAAGTACGACGCGCACGCCACTAAAAGTAACATGTAACGTGTACATTAGATATATAAATACAAAGAGCGTGCCAAATGAGGTTTGTCATCAGCATAATATTTGGAACCATAACCAACCATATAACTACCTCAGTGCTCACTTACACTGTATAAGGAACTAAAGTTCCACTGTATGTGAGAAAAAAAAAGAAACTAATCGCCAATACGTCGAGGGATGACACGGAGATTATGCCTATAACTTCCTCTGGGAAGGGTCACTTACAGGCTGATGATCATTATGATGTTGAACCTTAAGAAATATACAGATTTGTATCATCAAGGACTTTTCTGTAGACGTTTTTAAGATACACAAATCCGTAGTACATTATTGTAATGTACCTCATAAGACTTAACTAGCGAACTTTATTACAATACATTGATTTTTCTCTATTTTCTACAATGATATTATAACTAAAAATCTGTAGATAAAACTTGGCTAGTTAGCTTGTTTTTAACGGGTGCCCCGTCAATCGTATCTAAGCAACATATAACTATTTCTTTTTCACCACCGATATTGAGAATATGCCATCTTACTTCCACATTTTATCTAAGATACGTGGCGTTACAATATTACTTTACGTGTGTGTGCGTTATCGTGGCATTTGTTTTGTCAAAATATCTTGTAAATAATGTATCTACAGCTTTTTATTATAATGTCGTTGATTTTCTATAAACATAATTACGCCTCAGTATAATGGCTTATATACACGTAATATTGATATGTTGTCATTGAGCTTGTGCCGCCCTTTTTTTATATTATATGAGGCAAACGAACAGACGGGTCATCTGACGGTAAGTGATCACCGCCGTCCATAGACACTAGCAACACCAGGGGAATCGCAAGTGTGTTGCCCGCTTGTGTTTGGGGGAAGAGGAGGTGGGCCTCCGGCGCTCTCACTGACCAAAGGAAACGCAACAATGCAAGCACTGTTACTTCACGTCG
>MU159659.1:58337-85329 GCA_015888305.1 Antheraea pernyi
GCAGGGTCTTCACAGCTTCACCGGACTACTAAGGTTGGCGCTTAAGGCACTCAACCGATTTGTTTTTTAGGTAACATACACAAGGGCGCACGCGCACCTCGGCTTGGGCTGTTACCTGGAAAAAGTCGCGTCTGACCTAGCTAACTATTCTAAGCTATTCATACATATATACATTTGTGAACCATATAATCGAAATTGCATGATTCACAAATGAATACGTGTATATCGGAATGAGAGGCATGCTCGCGACGTATTGCGCTTGCGTCAGCCTAGCGACGCGCAGTATAATGGCTTATATTCACGTAATATTGTTATGTTGTATTGAGCTTGTGTAGCCCTTTTTTATATTATATGAGGCAAACGAACAGACGGGTCATCTGACGGTAAGTGATCACCGCCGTCCATAGACACTAGCAACACCAGGGGAATCGCAAGTGCGTTGCCCACTTGTTTTTGGGGGAAGAGGAGGTGGGCCTCCGGCGCTCTCACTGACCAAAGGAAACGCAACAATACAAGCACTGTTACTTCACGTCGGTTTTCTGCGAGAGGGTGGTACTACCCCGGATGAGCCAGTAATAGCTTCAGCGCGGCTCTACACCTATAAAATATCGTATCATATATTTGATTAATTAATAAAATGTATTTTATTGTTCCGGGTGCCAAGGTGGTTACGGATCCGTATTTTAAAGCCCATAAGAGGTTTAAAATAACAGTGTGGCCATAAAAATCTAGTGGCATTTAGACAATTCCCGATTACGTGGCAACACTACACAGCGCCGAGCTATTGTATGCGGATGCATTTCTCCCGTGAACGAACAGCGTCGGAATATTCATTGTTGCTCAGAATTTACGGGTTTTAAGCACATTGACCTCCCTTCGAGACGGTGTTACACTCTTGGAACAATAAATATTTAAACGTACACACAGGAGCGTTTCTAACAATGCAACGTTTGTAGAAGGCGAGTTTTAAAATCAATAACTCCCATTGTGATATTGTTTTTAGAATTTACGTAAGGTTTATTGAAGTGAAAACTTTTTTAATTGCGCTGTGCGGTATTTATTTGGCATCATGGGAGCAGAATTTACCTTTATGAGTATATAATATCTATCACTTTATGATTCCGCTCGTCCATTTCTAGTATTTACTGTTATTTAATTACCCCAGTAATGATTTAATTTTTATTGTTTCTTCTTCTTCTTTCAATATCTTCTAAAAGTAGTAACATGGTCGTTATATTGCTACATTTTTATTACATAACGAGCCGACCCGTGCCCACTTCGTTGGACGGTAATAGGCGTTATCAAGCTACAACTTTTTTCTAGAACTCAATCATATATCTCTCATCGTTCATAAGAAACGTTTTCCTCTCCTCTCTCCGCTCCCTCTCCCTCTCTTAACCCTTCCCCCCCGAGGGTGGCAACGCACTTGCGACTCCTCTAGTGTTATTAGTGTCCATGGACGGTGGTGATCACTTAACATCAGGTGACCCACTGACTCGTTTGGTCCATCTGTCGTCTTGTAGCCTCGCCACATGGCCCGCCCATTTCCATTTTAGCCTTTGAGCATGGATCAAAGCGTCGATGGCTTTAGAAATACCCCGTATTTTTGTATGTCTAATCTTGTGTATTTTTTTTATGTTGAGCATACTACGTTCCAAGCCGTGTTGGCAGCTGGTAATTTTATTCTTAATTTTGTTAGTATATTTCCAGGTCTGGCAAGCATAAATTAGGCAGGGTAGAAGAAATGTGCTCAACGCGCTGGTTTTAATGTGTACTGCTATGTTGCTTTTCAATATTTCTTTCATACTAGTATGAAAGAAACCTTCCTCATAAATGACTTTATCTATTGGTGAAAACCGCATAAAAATCCGTGCAGTAGTTTTTGAGATTATCGCAAACAGACGGACGTGGCAGAGGACTTTGTTTTTTAATATGTAGCGATAAGAAGGATACACGTGTCGATTGATGGACTAGCTAACTTAATTGTAGAAGTTTGTTGTTGTTTTTCAACTTAACCGAAAATCGGGGTAACAAATTAAACTTTTTCTTTTACTTCCAGCTCGCAGTCCCCACGGCGGTACACCGACGAAGATACCGAGTCCCGTGGGAACTCTACTAAACAGACGGACACCGGTAAGTAATTTAATCAAATATATTGCTTCATTTTAATCAGGAACTCTACGCTGTAACTGGGAGATTTCTGCGCGAGGTTAAGCAGAATTGTCGTTAAGAATTGTATATATTAATTATTTATTCGGCATAACACCAAAGTTGTGTTACTTGTTTTAAAAATGACGTCTCCGGAAATAATGTAATGTAACAATGCATTTAATAACTTTATATGAACATTATAGATGAAAGTGGATCCGATAATTTTTTTATATAAGTACTAGCTTCTGTCCGCGACTTCGTGCGTGTGGAATATATACTTTGGGCTGACGCTAACAGGCAGCGGTAGCTCTCAAAAAGAATAAAAGCCCCGATTTTTAAACATTCTTCATTGTTGCTCCGCTCCTATTGGTCTTAGCGTCATGATATATAGAGAGCCTTCCTCGATAAATGAGCTATCTAATACTGAAAGAATTTTTGAAATCGGACCAGTAGTTCCCGAGATTAGCGCGTTCAAGCAAACAAACTCTTCAGCTTTATGAGTACAGGTTTTGAAATCTGTTCTGGTTAAATAAATAATTTTAATATTGCTGAAGTAATCACCACCCAGACCTCCTCATCTCTTACGTCATTATAAGTAAGCTAATCAAGGATACCCCCTCCCACGACCAATGCTTATTTAATACTTGAATGGCCCCTGAACCAAAAAGTTTGAAGGTCATCATACTTTTGCCGTAACATGAAGCTTGGGTACTAGTCTCCACCAATGTGCCGGTGAAGCTGTGAAGACCCTGTCAGGTCAATAGCGTAGTCAGTTCGAGAAAAAAAATCCACTAATGTGTTCCCTATTTCTTATGACATTAAAATCTTTAAGCGTAATGGAAATCGATATTTATGTGGGATGGTGCCGACTCGTGATGGGTTGTCTATACCACGTTGGGCGCCAATTATGCGTACCGTATCATATAATAATCATCTTTTTACCCCCCCAAAGTAGGGTCGGCACAACATGTTTCTCATGTCGGGATGAGTGATTTGGTGTAATTTTTAAGATCGTCCGTCTGTTTGACATCAACCCTCCATGGGATTGTTTTGTTTACGATTACTGTATATAATTACGAGGTCCGATAGGTACTTTTAGTACTTTTACCTTTATAATTATTCTGTAGGCTTTAGTTTTGGTATACCATACCATATAATAATGTCAGTTAAGAAATTATTGCAAAGGTTTAGTATCAAGCTTGGATATTCATCGTAGCTGTTTATATTCTTTGTATATACGTATATACGATTGTTCCTATCCTTTGTGAGCACGATATTAGTGTTCTTCGAACGTGTTTCCGTTTATATGTCACGAAGACAATGGTGAAGCTAACGTCTTGTTGCTACATACTCAATGGAATACTGTTGGACGACAGAGAAATGTAAGGATAATAAAGTGTAACTGCTGTCCTCTATCTAGTCTTGACCGGAATCCTTTTTTATATTGTACTAGCTCCTGTACGCGACTTCGTCTACGTGGAATAGTTACTTTGGGCTAACGCTAACGCTCTCAAAAGGAAAAAAAAACAAAACGATTTTGAAACATTCTTCATTGGTACTCAGCTCCAATTGGTTTTAGCGTGATTATATATAGCCTCCATCGATAAATTAGCTATATAACACTATAAACATTTTTCAAATCGGACTAGTAATTCCTGAGATTGGCGCGTTCAACCAAACAAACAAAACAAACCCTCCAGCTATAGAATCTTCTACTAGATTATTACTGCCATTGTCGAGTAGATAATGTGATATTACTAATTCCTTGCGATCATTCAAAGATGGTGGTGGTCTTGTCATTATTACATAGTATACAACAAAGTCCCCTACCGCGTCTGTCTGTCTGTTTGTTCGCGATAAACTCAAAAATTACTAAACGAATTTTCATGCAGTTTTCACCAGCGGATAAAGTGATTCATGGGGCACGTTTTAATATATAATTAGTCAAGGATTTATTTTTAATCAAGGCTGGACAACGTCTTTGTTTTTCGAATTTTTTGTTATAAGTTATATACTTTCATATTAATTTAATAAAGAGTTGTTAATATCCGATTACAAACAGACACTTTATAATTTATATGTAGACAGTCACACACACCAATGCATTTTCATAATATAGCAATTTGCAAAAATCTGTTTGCTTTAGATCATTACTAGCGGGCCCGGCGGACCTTGTCCCCCCCTCGCAAACAGACGGACGTGGCAGAGGACTTTGTTTTTTAATATGTAGCGATAAGAAGGATACACGTGTCGATTGATGGACTAGCTAACTTAATTGTAGAAGTTTGTTGTTGTTTTTCAACTTAACCGAAAATCGGGGTAACAAATTAAACTTTTTCTTTTACTTCCAGCTCGCAGTCCCCACGGCGGTACACCGACGAAGATACCGAGTCCAGTGGGAACTCTACTAAACAGACGGACACCGGTAAGTAATTTAATAAAATATATTGCTTCATTTTAATCAGGAACTCTACGCTGTAACTGGGAGATTTCTGCGCGAGTTTACACAGAATTGTCGTTAAGACTTGTATATGTTAATTATTTATTGACATAATTAAATGAGCACAGTTTTACGGTATCTTCTATTTGGGCATGAGGGGTATCGATCCAAGTATTAAGTTAGCAGAATGTTTATAATTATTAAATTGATATAGAAGTACTATATCTACTTATCACGAAACTATATACCGGTGCTACTAGTTGTCCTTCGTTGACAAAAAAATTCTTGTTCATTACTATTTTCTGCTAATATCTCTATTCAGACGTATACTTATATATTTATTTCAATAATACTTACCCTAAACCATCGTTATAGCTTACATAAGCTTTAATAGGATGATGGATGTTAATATTGAGGCGATTTAATGCGATAACTGACAGCTACATCTACTTAGGCAAGCCCCAGACCACAGCGCAGTGCGGCATGTGTGAACATGAAACGATATACCTCCTTAACTAATGCAGTTTAAAAAATCTAGCATATTTTACGTGTATTTTAAGCTAAGTTTTGATATAAATATATATATAAAATAATATATAAAATTAAAAAAGAACGTCCAATTTACTAAAATTTTGTTTTGAAAACTTTACTTCCCGGTTTTGTACATTAAAAAAATTTTTTTTTTCAAGTTTCGATTTATTTTCAAAGAGAGCATTTAACCTTCTGTATAAATTGTTGCATTTAATATTTTATGGAAACTTTGTTCAATACGAAAAACTGCTTCCAAAAAAATTAAATTTCTAATATGACTGTTCTTCAGAAGCCCATAACTTGACAAGTAAACATGAAAGACAAGAGAAATTGTGTAATCACATTCATACATACCAGAAGTCCAATTAGGCTCAATATGAATGGATTCCAGAACCTCAACTTTTTTTCGTTGTCCGCGCTACACGTGAAATGGCCCTTTTATCGATAGTCCTTATAATTGCCTCGATTTTTTTAAATTATTATATGGCTATCCCAAACTTTTGTATATAAAGTCAAATATAAATTATACAATTGATAACTAAATTACATTACATGTAAGTGAAAAAAAAGGAATACAAAAAAACTTTTAAAAAAAGTGCGCTCACTAACTGTTTATTTTGTTCATTATATATAGTGTATACGCGGAATCGTCTTTAAAAGAAGTTACTCCTTATAACATCAGTTATCTGCCACTGAAAGTCCCGTAAAAATCGGTCCAGTCGTTTTGGAGATCAGCCGAAACAAACAGGAAGAGAGACAGTCAAAAATGATAAAAATGTTTTTTTTTGTTATAAGTTATATACTTTCATATTAATTTAAAAAAAGAGTTGTTAATATCCGATTACAAACAGACACTTTATAATTTATATGTAGACAGTCACACACCAATGCATTTTCATAATATAGCAATTTGCAAAAATCTGTTTGCTTTAGATCATTACTACCGGGCCCGGCGGACGTTGTCCCGCCCTGATAATAAAAACAAACCTTCACAAATTATATACCTAACCCTTCCTCATAAATCACTATCTATTGGTAAAAATACGTGCAGTAGTTTTTGAGTTTGTCGCGAACAGACAGACAGACGTGGCAGAGGATTTTTTTTATATGTAGCGATAAGAAGGATACACGTGTCGATTGATGGGCTAGCTAACTTAATTGTAGAAGTTTGTTATTTTTTTCAACTTAACCGAAAATCGGGGTAACAAATTAAACTTTTTCTTTTACTTCCAGCTCGCAGTCCCCACGGCGGTACACCGACGAAGATACCGAGTCCAGTGGGAACTCTACTAAACAGACGGACACCGGTAAGTAATTTAATAAAATATATTGCTTCATTTTAATCAGGAACTCTACGCTGTAACTGGGAGATTTCTGCGCGAGTTTACACAGAATTGTCGTTAAGACTTGTATATGTTAATTATTTATTGATAAGTAAATGAGCACAGTTTTACGGTATCTTCTATTTGGGCATGAGGGGCATCGATCCAAGTATTAAGTTAGCAGAATTTTTATAATTTTGGACCGCTCCTTCCCCCTTGTCAGCAAGTAAGCAATGCTTTTGCACCCCTCCCATGTTTACGTAATTTTTTTATATAAGTACTAGCTTCTGTCCGCGACTTCGTGCGTGTGGAATATATACTTTGGGCTGACGCTAACAGGCAGCGGTAGCTCTCAAAAAGAATAAAAGCCCCGATTTTTAAACATTCTTCATTGTTGTAGCTTACATAAGCTTTAATAGGATGATGGATGTTAATATTGAGGCGATTTAATGCGATAACTGACAGCTACATCTACTTAGGCAAGCCCCAGACCACAGCGCAGTGCGGCATGTGTGAACATGAAACGATATACCTCCTTAACTAATGCAGTTTAAAAAATCTAGCATATTTTACGTGTATTTAATACTGAAAGAATTTTTGAAATCGGACCAGTAGTTCCCGAGATTAGCGCGTTCAAGCAAACAAACTCTTCAGCTTTATGAGTACAGGTTTTGAAATCTGTTCTGGTTAAATAAATAATTTTATTATTGCTGAAGTAATCACCACCCAGACCTCCTCATCTCTTACGTCATTATAAGTAAGCTAATCAAGGATACCCCCTCCCACGACCAATGCTTATTTAATACTTGAATGGCCCCTGAACCAAAAAGTTTGAAGGTCATCATACTTTTGCCGTAACATGAAGCTTGGGTACTAGTCTCCACCAATGTGCCGGTGAAGCTGTGAAGACTCGTTTGCCACCTATGAAATAAAAAAAAAAAAAATTAAACCTACATAGGCAAGCGCCAGACCACAGCGCAGTGCGGCATGTGTCAACATGAAACGATATATCTCCTTAACTAATGCAGTTTTAAAAAATCTAGCATATTTTACGTGTATTTTAAGCTACGATTTGATATAAAAATAAAATAAAAAAAGAACGTCCTATTTACTAAAATGTAGTTTTTAAAACTTTACTTCCCGGTTTTGTACATTAAAAAAAATTTTTTTTCATTCAAGAGCATTTAACCTTCTGTATAAATTGTTCCATTTCATATTTTATTGTAACTTTGATCAATTCGAAAAACTGCTTCCAAAAAATCAAATTTCAAATATGACTGTTCTTCAGGAGACCATAACTTGACAAGTAAACATGAAAGACAAGAGAAATCACATTCATACATACCAGAAGTTCAATTAGGCTCAATATGAATGGATTCCAGAACCTCAACTCAACAACCTTTTTTCGTTGTCCGCTTCATGTGAAATCCCCTTTTATCGGTAGTCCTTATAACTGCCTCGATTTTTTTATTATTATATGGCTATCCCAAACTTTTGCATATAAAGTCAAATATAAATTATACAATTGATAACTAAATTACATTACATGTAAGTGAAAAAAAAAAGGAATACAAAAAAACTTTTAAAAAAAATATACGCATCGGGTGCGCTCACTAACTGTTTATTTTGTTCATTATATATAGTGTATACGCGTAATCGTCTTAAAGAAAACTTTAAGTTACTCCTTATAACATCAGTTAACTGCCACTGAAAGTCCCGTAAAAATCGGTCCAGTCGTTTCGGAGATTAGCTGAAACAAAGATGAAGAGAGACAGTCAAAAATGATAAAAAAATTTTTTTTTGTTATAAGTTATATACTTTCATATTAATTTAATAAAGAGTTGTTAATATCCGATTACAAACAGACACTTTATAATTTATATGTAGACAGTCACACACACCAATGCATTTTCATAATATAGCAATTTGCAAAAATCTGTTTGCTTTAGATCATTACTAGCGGGCCCGGCGGACGTTGTCCCGCCCTGATAATAAAAACAAACCTTCACAAATTATATACCTAACCCTTCCTCATAAATCACTATCTATTGGTAAAAATACGTGCAGTAGTTTTTGAGTTTGTCGCGAACAGACAGACAGACGTGGCAGAGGATTTTTTTTATATGTAGCGATAAGAAGGATACACGTGTCGATTGATGGGCTAGCTAACTTAATTGTAGAAGTTTGTTATTTTTTTCAACTTAACCGAAAATCGGGGTAACAAATTAAACTTTTTCTTTTACTTCCAGCTCGCAGTCCCCACGGCGGTACACCGACGAAGATACCGAGTCCAGTGGGAACTCTACTAAACAGACGGACACCGGTAAGTAATTTAATAAAATATATTGCTTCATTTTAATCAGGAACTCTACGCTGTAACTGGGAGATTTCTGCGCGAGTTTACACAGAATTGTCGTTAAGACTTGTATATGTTAATTATTTATTGACATAATTAAATGAGCACAGTTTTACGGTATCTTCTATTTGGGCATGAGGGGTATCGATCCAAGTATTAAGTTAGCAGAATGTTTATAATTTTGGACCGCTCCTTCCCCCTTGTCAGCAAGTAAGCAATGCTTTTGCACCCCTCCCATGTTTACGTAATTTTTTTATATAAGTACTAGCTTCTGTCCGCGACTTCGTGCGTGTGGAATATATACTTTGGGCTGACGCTAACAGGCAGCGGTAGCTCTCAAAAAGAATAAAAGCCCCGATTTTTAAACATTCTTCATTGTTGCTCCGCTCCTATTGGTCTTAGCGTCATGATATATAGAGAGCCTTCCTCGATAAATGAGCTATCTAATACTGAAAGAATTTTTGAAATCGGACCAGTAGTTCCCGAGATTAGCGCGTTCAAGCAAACAAACTCTTCAGCTTTATGAGTACAGGTTTTGAAATCTGTTCTGGTTAAATAAATAATTTTATATAGACAACCCATCACGAGTCGGCACCATCCCACATAAATATCGATTTCCATTACGCTTAAAGATTTTAATGTCATAAGAAATAGGGAACACATTAGTGGATTTTTTTTCTCGAACTGACTACGCTATTGACCTGACAGGGTCTTCACAGCTTCACCGGCACATTGGTGGAGACTAGCTAATGTGTTCCCTATTTCTTATGACATTAAAATCTTTAAGCGTAATGGAAATCGATATTTATGTGGGATGGTGCCGACTCGTGATGGGTTGTCTATACCACGTTGGGCGCCAATTATGCGTACCGTATCATATAATAATCATCTTTTTACCCCCCCAAAGTAGGGTCGGCACAACATGTTTCTCATGTATTTTTTTTCATTCAAGAGCATTTAACCTTCTGTATAAATTGTTCCATTTCATATTTTATTGTAACTTTGATCAATTCGAAAAACTGCTTCCAAAAAATCAAATTTCAAATATGACTGTTCTTCAGGAGACCATAACTTGACAAGTAAACATGAAAGACAAGAGAAATCACATTCATACATACCAGAAGTTCAATTAGGCTCAATATGAATGGATTCCAGAACCTCAACTCAACAACCTTTTTTCGTTGTCCGCTTCATGTGAAATCCCCTTTTATCGGTAGTCCTTATAACTGCCTCGATTTTTTTATTATTATATGGCTATCCCAAACTTTTGCATATAAAGTCAAATATAAATTATACAATTGATAACTAAATTACATTACATGTAAGTGAAAAAAAAAAGGAATACAAAAAAACTTTTAAAAAAAATATACGCATCGGGTGCGCTCACTAACTGTTTATTTTGTTCATTATATATAGTGTATACGCGTAATCGTCTTAAAGAAAACTTTAAGTTACTCCTTATAACATCAGTTAACTGCCACTGAAAGTCCCGTAAAAATCGGTCCAGTCGTTTCGGAGATTAGCTGAAACAAAGATGAAGAGAGACAGTCAAAAATGATAAAAAAATTTTTTTTTGTTATAAGTTATATACTTTCATATTAATTTAATAAAGAGTTGTTAATATCCGATTACAAACAGACACTTTATAATTTATATGTAGACAGTCACACACACCAATGCATTTTCATAATATAGCAATTTGCAAAAATATGTTTGCTTTAGATCATTACTAGCGGGCCCGGCGGACGTTGTCCCGCCCTGATAATAAAAACAAACCTTCACAAATTATATACCTAACCCTTCCTCATAAATCACTATCTATTGGTAAAAATACGTGCAGTAGTTTTTGAGTTTGTCGCGAACAGACAGACAGACGTGGCAGAGGATTTTTTTTATATGTAGCGATAAGAAGGATACACGTGTCGATTGATGGGCTAGCTAACTTAATTGTAGAAGTTTGTTATTTTTTTCAACTTAACCGAAAATCGGGGTAACAAATTAAACTTTTTCTTTTACTTCCAGCTCGCAGTCCCCACGGCGGTACACCGACGAAGATACCGAGTCCAGTGGGAACTCTACTAAACAGACGGACACCGGTAAGTAATTTAATAAAATATATTGCTTCATTTTAATCAGGAACTCTACGCTGTAACTGGGAGATTTCTGCGCGAGTTTACACAGAATTGTCGTTAAGACTTGTATATGTTAATTATTTATTGACATAATTAAATGAGCACAGTTTTACGGTATCTTCTATTTGGGCATGAGGGGTATCGATCCAAGTATTAAGTTAGCAGAATGTTTATAATTTTGGACCGCTCCTTCCCCCTTGTCAGCAAGTAAGCAATGCTTTTGCACCCCTCCCATGTTTACGTAATTTTTTTATATAAGTACTAGCTTCTGTCCGCGACTTCGTGCGTGTGGAATATATACTTTGGGCTGACGCTAACAGGCAGCGGTAGCTCTCAAAAAGAATAAAAGCCCCGATTTTTAAACATTCTTCATTGTTGCTCCGCTCCTATTGGTCTTAGCGTCATGATATATAGAGAGCCTTCCTCGATAAATGAGCTATCTAATACTGAAAGAATTTTTGAAATCGGACCAGTAGTTCCCGAGATTAGCGCGTTCAAGCAAACAAACTCTTCAGCTTTATGAGTACAGGTTTTGAAATCTGTTCTGGTTAAATAAATAATTTTATTATTGCTGAAGTAATCACCACCCAGACCTCCTCATCTCTTACGTCATTATAAGTAAGCTAATCAAGGATACCCCCTCCCACGACCAATGCTTATTTAATACTTGAATGGCCCCTGAACCAAAAAGTTTGAAGGTCATCATACTTTTGCCGTAACATGAAGCTTGGGTACTAGTCTCCACCAATGTGCCGGTGAAGCTGTGAAGACCCTGTCAGGTCAATAGCGTAGTCAGTTCGAGAAAAAAAATCCACTAATGTGTTCCCTATTTCTTATGACATTAAAATCTTTAAGCGTAATGGAAATCGATATTTATGTGGGATGGTGCCGACTCGTGATGGGTTGTCTATACCACGTTGGGCGCCAATTATGCGTACCGTATCATATAATAATCATCTTTTTACCCCCCCAAAGTAGGGTCGGCACAACATGTTTCTCATGTCGGGATGAGTGATTTGGTGTAATTTTTAAGATCGTCCGTCTGTTTGACATCAACCCTCCATGGGATTGTTTTGTTTACGATTACTGTATATAATTACGAGGTCCGATAGGTACTTTTAGTACTTTTACCTTTATAATTATTCTGTAGGCTTTAGTTTTGGTATACCATACCATATAATAATGTCAGTTAAGAAATTATTGCAAAGGTTTAGTATCAAGCTTGGATATTCATCGTAGCTGTTTATATTCTTTGTATATACGTATATACGATTGTTCCTATCCTTTGTGAGCACGATATTAGTGTTCTTCGAACGTGTTTCCGTTTATATGTCACGAAGACAATGGTGAAGCTAACGTCTTGTTGCTACATACTCAATGGAATACTGTTGGACGACAGAGAAATGTAAGGATAATAAAGTGTAACTGCTGTCCTCTATCTAGTCTTGACCGGAATCCTTTTTTATATTGTACTAGCTCCTGTACGCGACTTCGTCTACGTGGAATAGTTACTTTGGGCTAACGCTAACGCTCTCAAAAGGAAAAAAAAACAAAACGATTTTGAAACATTCTTCATTGGTACTCAGCTCCAATTGGTTTTAGCGTGATTATATATAGCCTCCATCGATAAATTAGCTATATAACACTATAAACATTTTTCAAATCGGACTAGTAATTCCTGAGATTGGCGCGTTCAACCAAACAAACAAAACAAACCCTCCAGCTATAGAATCTTCTACTAGATTATTACTGCCATTGTCGAGTAGATAATGTGATATTACTAATTCCTTGCGATCATTCAAAGATGGTGGTGGTCTTGTCATTATTACATAGTATACAACAAAGTCCCCTACCGCGTCTGTCTGTCTGTTTGTTCGCGATAAACTCAAAAATTACTAAACGAATTTTCATGCAGTTTTCACCAGCGGATAAAGTGATTCATGGGGCACGTTTTAATATATAATTAGTCAAGGATTTATTTTTAATCAAGGCTGGACAACGTCTTTGTTTTTCGAATAGTTTTGAATATCGTCATATAATTAAAAATGTTTTTCTTTGTAGAATGGAAACGATTCCAAGGGTGTAAGAATGTTTTCAATGTTCATCCCGTTTGACGATCAAGCGTAAAGACCTATTTCTGGAAGAACTTGAAGAGGAACGCTTAAGTCTTTCAGTTAATATTAAATTGTTCTATCATATTTCTCTAGAGCTTTATTTAATATGTTTTGTAGGTTCATACAAGTAAATTATTAAATAAACTAGCAGGTTTGAGCCCGTTTCGTTGGGCATTAAATAAATCGCAAAGGGTCAATTGTATCTAAAACGATAGGAAATCTAGAACCATCTATGAAAAATTCTGCTGCAAATGGTCATACGCCTAAGCCGATACGTTTAGTAGTTTTGACGTGATTGACTTTAAAAGTAACTGTATTTTTATTACATACTAGCCGACCCGTGCCCACTTTGTTGGGCGGTAATAGGCATTATCAAGCTACAACTTTTTTCTAGAACTCAATCATATATCTCTCATCGTTAAGGCAGCGTTCGTAAGAAACGTTTTACCATTTTTTCTCCGGCTCCCCAGATATTACCCCCTACAACCTCAGAAACTTTACCTCTTTATGATATTAGTATAGATAATATAATAAGTTAATAACTTCTGCTCGTGACTTTGTACGCGTGGAATGGTTATTTTGCGCTGAAATGCAGCGGAGCCTCTGAAAAGAAAAAAAAAAACCGATTTTGCAACATTCTTCATTGCTGCTCCGCTCCTATGGGTCTTAGCGTGATGATATATAGCCTATAACCTTCCCTGATAAATGAGCTATATAACACTGAAAGAATTTTCCAAATCGGACCAGTAGTTCCTGAGATTACCCCTTACAACGTCACAAACTCTACCTCTTTATAATATTAGTATAGATTATAGATAATATAATTAGTTAATAGCTTCTGCCCGTGACTTCGTACGCGTGGAATGGTTATTTTGCGCTGAAACGCAGCGGAAGCTCTGAAAAGGAAAATATACCCCGATTTTGCAACATTCTTCATTGCTGCTCCGCTCCTATGGTTCTTAGCGTAATGATGTATAGCCTATAACCTTCCCCGATAAATGAGCTATATAACACTGAAGGAATTTTCCAAATCGGACCAGTAGTTCCTTAGATTACGCCTTACAACGTCACAACGTCACAAACTTTACCTCTTTATAATATTAATATAGATAGTAAACTAGCGATTTTGTCCGCGTGGAACCTAATGGAAAAATACAGTGACTAATAAAATCATTCGAATGTATTAAGTCCTTACTTATTTACTTTTCTCTCGTACTTAAGTCGCATCGTCATTAAAATTACAATAACTTTTGATAGAGTAAACCGATTTTAATGAAGCAAAGACTTAATGTGACTCGAGATTTCATTGTGAACGCAATACTTTAGCAGTGATGGGTGTTCATTCGAACAGACAGACGGATATTACTAAAATAGATTGAATTGTATTTTATTATATGTATTTTTTTCACAAAAATCTAAAAACGTATAGATACGTTAGATTTACATTCTTGTTATACGTATAGACTAGGTGATTTCTTGTAGGGTCTGGGGGCGAAGGATAGGGTCTGGGGGCGAAGGAGTCACACTATTTTCTCAACACTCTAACCGAGACAGTGTTTATACCCACCACTTTTTGTCGCACAAAAAGATTACCGATCAGAATTTCGAAATTCTCCCATTAAAAGTTTCACTTCAAGAACGGTATATATGTCGAAGCATATATCTGGGATACAATTAAACCCAGACAATTATTACACACAAATGTCTACACCACTTTATTAACATTTTTGTAATACGTCTCGTCTTACTTTTTTTTTTTTTTCTCGAACTGACTACGCTATTGCCCCGGCGATTGAAGCCACCATGGGGTTTTAGTCCGTGCAAGTCGGACATACCCCACCCTCAGCTGCTCGGCTAGGGTGGGAATCAGTAGTGATTTCCCCATGTAAAAAAAAGGTGATTTCTTGTTGTTGTGGCTCAGTTACTACATCTTGAATTAAAATTATATACTGGAGTTGAAAAATAAATTCAAAATTAAAACGTGGCGCCATCTATGAGATATCTACAACAGTCGGTCCTACAGTTTTCTGTCAACAAACTAATTTAAAGCGCCATCTGGTCGAGACTGATGAAACTTCTAATTAATAACAATAATCAACATTGACAATAATTTAATTGGTTTTTAAAAAGTATAGATGTTATTAAGGTCTTAATAAATTATCGCATCTCTCAAGTTGGACTGTTGGTGTATACTGTGTTTACTAGACAGTTACTTGTAACGGACAAGGAGTGCCGATGCAACAATCACGTTTAAAAATAATATTATGTATATGTTGTGCGTATATACATGTAAACAATAGATGAACTTTATATAGAAAGAAGAAAGAAAGGTAAATACTTTATTGTTGGAACAGCCATACAATTGCATTAAATTACAGAAACAAATTAGACAGAAAAAAATACATTTGAAAATGAAAAATAGGTGTCCAACGATTGGCGAACCCATTCAGCAAAAATCTTCAATACTGTAAGTAGTACTGCAGCGCTGATTTTCGATGGGAGCCTATATGATGATAAACGGACGTTCAGTCGGTCATATTAATGTTAACCCCTTACTGCGTGAATTATTAAGGATGTTAATAAAAAAATGTTTTTGGTTCATACGTGTTTATATGTCTTTATTGAACATAAAACAGACAATTTTGTTTTTCAATTATTATTAATAAATATAAATGAAAGAGCCATATCTTGACTCGTACGCATTCTAGTGAAAATCAAGTAAGCCATATCTCGCTTTGTATGCGTGGCTGTTAGTTCTTATGTCTTGTTATCAAACCATGTAATCAATGATAACTTGACACCATCTATAACTGCTGTTTTTTCTTCGAAACTACTCCATCCTCTCTTTTTCAATCTTTCTCAGTTGGCATATTCGAGTTTGGTACATGTTTAAGTCTCACAGTACCTACCTAGGGGTAACATTCCGTTTTACTATTTTATTTCTTCCGGAAAATCAGTATTGCCTATGAATTTGATATAACGGCCCATTCTTTAATTTAAAACGAGCAAACAAATAACATAGACACACATAACACGTCACGGATGATCACACTAAAGAGATATAGCTACTGTAACCACAAATATAGGATTAAACAAAACGAATATCAATTTAGAAGAAAAAAAAAATACACACCAATAAACAGTAAAAACAAATAATACGTGCATGTATTTGTTTATACGTTATCACTTCAATCGTGTGGTCATAAGGATATATTCATTATTTTCAGTCACATACAACAATATTTTAAGACGCATTAATTAATACTAGGCACTAAAATCGATAAATATGTGCATCGATTCGTCAAAAAGAATGTAGTATTGAATGTCGTTGAACTGATTCTATCGTTCGATACCACCGCTAAGGTTCGTTCACACCTGACGTTGAATTAAACGTAATGTTTAAAAGATTTCCTTTTCCTAACTTGTTCGAATTCAAAAATCTAATTGTTATTATTAATGCAAACGTGAATTTGTATATTTCTTACCTTTTCACGTTGTAACCATTGAATCGACTAGAATTTTTTTATAGACGTAGTTAGGGGTTGAAAATGCCCTTAAAATAATTCAAATTTATAAAATAGTACTCACTATACAGACGATAGTTTGCAGACATTTTTGTCGTCAATTGTTTTTCGAATGTGAAGAGATCGCGATCCGCCTCCACTGCATGGCGGTAGACAGCTACAGAGGTTTTATTGTAAAGGAACGTTTTCAAGCATATTATACGAGAGTAGAGAACATAAGGTACTTTTGATTTTTAAAAAAGTACTATTTCCCATTTCCGAATAAAAATCTATGATTTGAACCAATAATCACGTTTATACATGTAACATGTACGTATAATGTGTAAACAATAGATGAATTTTATATACGTTCATGTATTTGTTTATAATTTATCACTCCAATCGTGTGGTCATAGGACATATTCATTATTTTCAGTTACATACAACAATATTTTAAGACGTATTAATTACTAGGCAGTAAAATCGAAAAATATGTGCATCTATTCGTCAAAAAGAATGTAGTATTGAATGTCGTTGAACTGATTCTATCGTTCGATACCACCGCTAAGGTTCGTTCACACCTGACGTTGAATTAAACGTAATGTTCAAAAGATTTCCTTTTCCTAACTTGTTCGAATTCAAAAATCTAATTGTTATTATTAATGCAAACGTGAATTTGTATATTTCTTATCTTTTTACGTTGACACTACTGAATCGATCACCAGGATTTTTTTTGTAGACTTAGTCAGAGGTAGAGTAGAGAACATAGGATAATTTTAATCTAAAAAAAAAGTACTATTTCCCATTTCCGAATAAAAGTCTATGTAAATGCGAGGGCTACCGCGGGCAATAGCAATAGACTCAGGGAATTCATCACTTGGTGGCTAATTCGATGTCAGAAATTGGGTTGTCGTATCGTCGTATGTGAACGAACCTCAAAAATATTTAGTCTAATATTAATGTACGTGACATTACACACGGATGTAAGCTTTTTCAGTTGAAAATTTTCAAAATGAACTAAAATCAATTTTAATCGTTCATATAACACGTTTAACTTTCGAGTTTTTGTACACCGAGAACAAAGTTAAAATTTTGCCGTCCATACGGTTTTTAATTTTTTTTATGATGTTCATTGTTTTCTTGTACATAATTTGAAGACCTTGAAAAATAACGTAAAATATTTGGAACGGTTCAATTTGAATTTTTTAACTCATTTTGAAATATAACTTATGGATACGCCACCCTCCCGGGGCAGGGAGTGGGTTACGTCCGACTCGCACGGACTAAAACCCCTCGGTGCAGTGTACCGTCCGACCGTACTGTTGGGGCGGCAAGGGATTGAACTGTGCTATATTTCCCTTTGATTACTAGGCAACAGCCCAAGCCGTGCACCCTTGAGCTAGTTATCAAAATAAATTCGGCTGAGTGCCTTAAGCGCATGCCTTAGTAGTACGGTGTAGCTGTTAAGGCCTTGCTAGGTCAATAACGTAGTCAGTCAGTTGGAAAAAAAGACAAATGTGTTTTTTTACTGAATCTAAGTTTGTACGTTGAGTAATCAAAGTAAGTTATGTAGTTATCGATTTTCACCAGTGCCAATGACCTGCGTTGGCCATTTAATGTTTTTTTTTTACTTGTATGTTGGTGAAATAGGTAATTGAGGATTGTTATTATTGATGATACGGAAAAATCATTAAGGACTTTTGTATACAGCATCAAGAGAACTACAAAATTGCCATTTAAGTTACTATTCTATCTTTAATAGTTTTGCCGCAAAATATTTAAAAAATATATTGCATAATTTTCAACATCCGTAGAAACTTAAATATTGTCGCTAGAAATGTGACTTAATGAAATATTTTGTTTAAAATCTATCGCTTAATGAGGCTTAACCTTAACCTATTCATTAATTCTAACAAAAAAACGTCACAGTTTGCGGGTGACAATAATGTTTAGAACTTTTTTTTAGTGTTATTTATATGGGAGAATTTAAAGTTCTATGGAGGATCTCTTAAAATTAAGAGCGGTCCTTTGAATTTTTTTTTAATGTGTAACATCTTTCGTCTCGGTTGATGGATATTTTTTTTGGGAGTGATCTTAGAAAAGGGACGGAAATGTGTTACAGGAAGGGGCGGAGCGTGCGCTATTTGATTTGACCAATGAACATGCGCGGTGCCGGACAGAATCAGCTGTGCACTCATATATACAGTTATACAGTATTGTGTATAAAATCTGAAGTGTAAACTATATTGATAATGATCTTTACTATTAAGCGTCTGACAAAGTTCATCATTCTTTAAGAAATGCGAGGAAGTATTATGGAATTATTCGAATAAATATTTTCGCGCAGATGTTTCTCATACTTTTAGGTTAATTCCTGTCGCTGTCAATATAATATTTTTCATTGTGATTAAAAAAGTTTCCTAGATTTAAAAGATATAATTATACGATAAAAAAAAGTGTGTGCGTACTTATGTACACGCGTTAGAAGTTATATTTCTTTGGCGTAACAAGATAAATATCTTTTCAAAAATGTTAGCTTTCGCCTTATTCTACGTTTGTAGAAAAAACGACACTAACAATAGAAAAAGTTGACTACACCTAACTTCAGGGTGTCGGTTTTTCGTGACGGTGTGCGCGCGCATCGTAATAACTTCAGGGTGTCAGTTTTTTGTGACTGTGTGCCCGCGCATCGTAAAATTTTATCTCATATTTTTTCCCTAACGCGCCAAAAGAAGTATAACTTCAAAAATATTTTCAATCATACCCGATTCATAGTAGGATATCATGTTATATATTACACATCATATGCGGTTACTGTAAGGCTCGCTAGTTTTTTTTGTTTGAATATATCCTATGATATATTGCAGTGAGAGCGAGAAAAATAATCAATTTTTTTTTTCGAACTGACTACGCTATTGACCATGCAAGGTCACAGCTTCACCGGACTACTAAGGCACTCAGCCGATTTTATTTTGACAACTAGCTCAAGGGTGCATGGCACACCTCGGCTTTGGCTGTTGCCTGATACATGCAATTCGCGACCTATCTGAGCTAAGCTAAGCTAACTGAAGGGGCTGATGGGACCGTGTAATTAGGCCCCACCAGGATATGCGGTAAAATAAATAGGAAGCGTGGGAGCGGTTGGTAGTGGCCTTGCCTATAAATAAATAAAATAGCAAGAACCCCAAATAACAGCGTGGACTGACCTGCAACTCAGCACCTCGTACGGAGAAGCGGCGTCCCAAGCGAAATATGCGAACTGCGAGTTGCTCTCCAAACTCCTCAAGCGGGCGGCGTCAATAAATGTTACGGTGATTCAACTCAGCATTTACAATATATATTTTTAATGTGGTGTAAAAACGAAAAAAAGTTTAAGTCCACTGTCGCGTCTCTGTAACACAAAAATTTTGGTTGGTACTGACTTCCAGTACTTCTCTAGGTAGCACACATATTCATATGTTTTATTTTTGATAAACTATTTATTTTCCGCTTTTTAGTGCCTTATGGGTTTTTGATTGATATTGTAGTCGGTTAATACTTTTTTTTGAAAATTTACTTTATTATATTAGAATAAAGATATGAATGTGCATGAAATATTTAAGTTGATAATTCTTAATACTGTATCCGTCTGCTTTCAAATTGAACGTCCCCTTTTTTTTTACAAAATATAATGATTATAGTGGGCTATCCTTAAAAAATGCCTTCACAGACTTTTTGTAGATCTATATAAAAGGGGAATATCCCAACGTACATTGTTTTGTTATATCTCAAAAGGATTAGGCAACATTTTCGATGAAAACTCCTAGGCGGCTTGACTTTTTCCGACATGTCCAATAATTATCGTTATATTTAAACCCATCCCAATACGTCTGAATAGCTTTAAAACTGTATGTCATTTTTTTAGAACATATAATGAGTATAGTCGGCTGTCCGTAAAAGATAGATATATTTGTGAGGTCAGAATTTTTTTGTAGATCTATATTGTCTCTGTTGTTTCATTATTTACACCTGGCTAAAAAGAAAAAGAAAAATGTATCATGTCATTGTCATTATAATATTAAGTCGTCAATACATTTTTCAATGGACGTCATTTTCTTTTATTTTAACACCTCAACAATGACCAACTTTAACATTACATGTTCGACCGTTTTAAACCCGGTAATCGAGTTACTTATAGTATTTTTTTTTAATGTCATAGGTGGCAAACGAACAGGCGGGTCACCTGATGTTAAGTGATCACCACCGTCCATGGACACTGGCAACAACAGAGGAATCGCAAGTGCGTTCCCAGCCTGTGTTTGGGGGGAGGGGGATGGGATAGGGAATGGGGGAAGGGAAGGTGAGAGAGGGGGAGGTGAGCCTCCGGCGCTCTCAATAACCGAACGAATTGCAACAATGCAAGCACTGTTACTTCACGTCGGTTTTCTAGTCTAGTATGAAATCAAAAAAAATATCAAAATAAGAATTTTTCACTGATTGGGTATGAAAGGGTCTGATAACAAAAATGCAATTTTTTAATTTTTTTCGGTCTGTCTGTTTGTTCCGGGTAATCTCCGAAACGGCTAGACCGATTTTGACAGGAATTTCACTGGCACATAGCTGAAATTACAGCGGGTTTCTTAGGCTACTCTAAATTAGACTAGGTATTTCAATAACTCATATAAGTATGAATATGTAGCTTAGGTCGCGAATTGCACGAACTAGACAACAGTTCTTTTTTTATTAACGTGGAGAAATCCATTATGGATACGCCACCCTCCCGGGGCAGGGAGTGGGTTATGTCCGACTCGCGCGGACTAAAACCCCACGGTGCAGTGTACCGTCCGACCGTACTGTTGGGGCGGCAAGGGATCGAACTGCGCTATATTTCCCTTTGAATACTAGGTAACAGCCCAAGCCGTGCACCCTTGAGCTAGTTGTCAAAATAAAATCGTCTGAGTGCCTGAAGCGCATGCCTGAGTAGTGTCGTAAGTGGGTGTAAGGGGTGTCGAATAACATCTAAGACATGAGACATCCAAGCCAACCTCACCTGCACATGGTGCACCCTGCTGAATAACGAATGAGGCAATGGCGAAAGCGGGGTGGTAGGGTTTTACAACCTGACTGGGTCGCACCCACCATGTATATGGCGAAAAAGCCCGTCATAGTGATTCGCTTCTGCGCGTCGCGTTTCGGGATCAGTCTGTGCATATCCAGCTTTTAGCTGGCCGGCATGACAGCGGTGACCAGCGATGGATATAGTATTTCATTCGGTGGTCGCCATTGTTTTTGGATTGTACAGTGCTTACCATCAGGAACAGTACAGTCATATTGCCGTGCTACAATTAAAAAAAAAAAGTCCGGTAAAGCTGTTAAGACCTTGCTAGGCCAATAACGTAGTCAGTCAGTTCGAAAAAAAATCTCGTATGTTTTTTACTATAATAACAATCATCACTTGCCTATTTCACTAACATACAAGTTAAAAAAACCTTTAAATGGCCAACGCAGGTCATTGGCACTGGTGAAAATCGATAACTACATAACTTACTTTGAGGTTTTTTTAACTTGTATGTTAGTGAAATAGGCAAGTGATGATTGTTATTATTGATAACGGAAAATTCGTTAAGGATTTTTGTATACAGTGTCAAGAGGACTACAAAATTACCATTTAAGTTACTATTCTATCTCTGATAGTTTTGCCGCAAAATATTTAAAAAAAATATTGCAAAATTTCCAAGATCCGTAGAAACTTGAATATTGTCGCTAGAAATTTGACTGAATGAAATGTTTTGTTTAAAATCGATCGCTTAATGATTGAAGCTTAATTTTAACAAAATAAAAAATATCACAGTTTGCGGGTGACAATAATGCTTAGAACTTTTTTTTGTGTTATTTATATGGGAAAATTTAAAGTTCTATGGAGAATTTCTTAAAATTAAGAGCGATCTTTTGGGTAATTTTTTTTTTATGTGTAACATCTTTCCTCTCGGTTGCTGGACATTTTTTTGTGGGAATTCTTTTGGAAAAAGGACGGAAATGTGTTACAGGAAGGGGCGGAGCATGCGCTATTCGATTTGACCAATGAACGCGCGCTGTGCCTGAGAGAATCAGCTGAACACTCATATATACAGTTTACAGTATTGTGTATAAAATCTGAAGTTATATCTATATGTGTAAACTATATTAATAATGATATTTACTATTAAGCGTCTGACAAAGTTCATCACTCTTTAAAAATGCGAGTAAGTAATATGGAATTATTGGAATAAATAATTTAGTGCGGATCTTTCTCATACTTTTAGGTTAATTCCTGTCGCCGTCAATATAATATTTTTCATTGTGATTAAAAACTTTTTTCTATTTGAAAGATATAATCATACGATAAAAAAAGTGTGTGTGTACTTATGTACACGCGTTAGAAGTTATATTTCTTTGGCGTAACAAGATAAATACCTTTTCAAAAACGTTTGTAGAAAAAACGACACAAACAATAGAAAAAGTTGACTATACCTAACTTCAAGGTGTCGGTTTTTCGTGACGGTGTGCGCGCGCATCGTAAGAACGTCAGGGTGTCAGTTTTTTGTGACTGTGTGCCCGCGCATCGCAAAATTTAATCTCATATTTTTTCCCTAACGCGCCAAAAGAAGTGTAACTTTAAAAATATTTTCAATCATACCCGATTCATAGTAGGATAACATGTGATAGATTACACATCATATGCGGTTACTGTAAGGCTCGCTAGTTTCTTTTGTTTGAATATATATCCTATGATATATTGCAGTGAGAGCGAGAAAAAAAAAATCGATTTTTTTTTTCGAACTGACTACTCTATTGACCATGCAAGGTAATAACAGCTTCACCGGACTACTAAGGCGAGCGCTTAAGGCACTCAGCCGATTTTATTTTGACTACTAGCTCAAGGGTGCATGGCACACCTCGGCTTTGGCTGTTGCCTGATAAATGCTAAGCTAACAATTCATACATATATGAGTTGTTGAAACATATATGTGTACCAAGCATACATACCTCAACAACTCTTATATATATTTCGTATCGGATAATATTCTAAACTATTTCAGTTTGATAAGGGATAAAATAAAACCCTTCCACTTGCATGTGTAAGCGTGTATGCGTGCACATGTGTGGAGGTGATATGTGTATAAAAAAAATCGATTTTTCTGGCACACTCTAATGTATATTGTGGGTCTGAAGCAGCGTTGCCAGATATTTTTTTGCCATGTCCGGATTTTGGAACTTTATGAGTGGAAAAAGCGAGATTCTTTCGTCGAAAGTTAAAAAAAAAATGATATTTTAAATCAGATTTACCCTATCGTTAAATAGTTCAGTCTTATTCGTCTTCTGAATAAAAATAAAACAAAATGCACGCATGATTGAGTTATCCCCGAAAGCGGGACTAAGCCGGTCCCACGCGGGACATTTAATTTTGATTTAAAAATCGGGACGCCTGGCAACGCTGGTTCGAAATATGTTGATTTGTACACGTAATGCTTCACTTTACATTCCGTGAGCAAACACCGCACGTGAATTATGCAACAGAGGAAACTATTAGCTAACTCCACACAATAGTTTACAGTATGAGACCTCGTGAACCACGAAAGAGCAAACTTCAGGTATTTTATGTCTCAACTCTGGCCTTCTAATACATCCTTGATAGATCCTTTTAATGGTGGTAGAGCCACGCTGAAATTATTACTGGTTTCAGCATGAATGGGTCGGCTCGTCCGGGGTAGTACCACCATATCATAGAAAACCGACGTGAAGTAACAGTGCTTGCATTGTTGCGTTTCGTTCGGTCAGTGAGAGCGCCGGCGGCCCACCTCCCCTCGCCTCTCCTCTCCCTATTCCTCTCCCTCTCCCTCTCCCTTCCCTAATCCTTCCCCTCAAAGGGTGGCAACGCACTTGCAACTCCTCTGGTGTTGTTAGTGTCCATGGACGGTGGTGATCACTTAACATCAGGTGACCCACCTGTACTTTTGACCCTATGACACAGAAAAAAAAAATTACACGTATGTTTGTAAGAACTTAGACAAGTTAGATTTTTAGAGTACGATCGATCGACTCTGAGAGGCTGCGAGTATCTGTGATGCAGGTCTATGTAGGTAACTCCCGCTAAAAACGATAAAAGAAAGTGATGAGAGGGTTTATTCTGGCCCAATCGTGGATAAAATAAATTTTAGTTGCTTATTTATCACATTTTGTTTGTTACCTACCTACTAAAACAAAATCTGCGAATAGTTTTATATCGGCAAATATTTCTCGATATCGATTCAAAAAGCACTCACGATCGACCGTTTGATACCGCTTAAGTTAGATATTAATGCTAACAAATATTATAAACTAGATTTTACCTGCGGCTTTGTTTGCATTAAGATAGATTTGAGTTATCCATCGAAAACATGGGGTCCTTCAAGCGTAACGTGAACAGATGTTTACGCAGGCCGGCATCACAGCGGCGACCGGCGATGGATAGTTCGTCTCTCGGTAGTCTCCGTTGTTTTTGGATTGTGTTGTGCTTACCATCAGGCATAGTGCAGTCACTTTGTCATGTTACGATAAAAAAAACAATACTTTTTTTTCTTGGTCAAAGGTCCTACGTTCGTATTTATAATATAATTGTTAAAAGTACAGGAAGAGACATTGAGAAAAAATGTACTCTCTCTGAGGCATAGGTTAAAACGTACGTAAATGCGAGCGAGGCCGCGAACAAGCGCCTAGTCAAGTATAAAACAAAAATACGCGCCACAGAGTAAACGTTCTGTTTATGATCTAACAAGTTAGCTCAGTTTAAAAAAGCATCTAAACCAAAATAGCGGTTTGGTACATTCTAATAAAACGTTTCCGTTAAATATAGATCTTATTTGCATGGTATTACGTCTGTTTCTGCATTGATGGCGGACCTAGGTTCACTTTTAGACTGAATCGCGACTGGAAACGCTTGGTTAGCGACGTGATTTATTTTTGTTCGTGGCTGGAATTAGGAAGTCGGTTGGTAGCGCTGTATAATTGGACTCCAAATGTGATTCTTGGCTGGTCTTCTCATTGGCGCCGTGTTCTATTGGGTATTTCCTATTTTGGTGTCGAGTGTTAAAGCAGTGAGTCCTTGAAACTGAGTCGGGGTTTCCGCTGAAGGAAGACATTTTAATGAAACTGTGGCTTGGTGGTAACGCTTTTTTTAAGCCTGTTGGTGTGTTTCGGCCGCAGCACTTCAAAAACAAAATACTCTTCATTTAATTTAGGCCCTGAGAAGGCACTTATGAACGTCAAAACTGCCACCGGTTCGGAAAACAATCCAGTCATCGAGAATAACCGGCAAGAAATTCGATCGGGTACATCTTTTTAACAGGCATCACCATCGTTCACATATTGATCCACTCTATAATAGCCTTTCGACACTAAAACCTGCTTGACATGGCGCTTAAATTTACAGTCCGGGAAATCGGTAATATGTTTCGGTGAAGGAGAGCATCCTGAAGAAGCCATAGCATGGTGGTAGGGCTTTTTCTAATGACAAAAACGATTGAAAGTCAGTCCTGCTCCAGGTTTAGTATATTTACTATTTTAGGCCACGTCCTTTAACGTTAAGTTACCTTATTATTAAACGTTAAAAGTAAACGGAAGCATTGAAATATCCATTGGGAATATAAATTGGATTCGATTATGCCAGTTTTCGTTAAAATAGTACATTAAGATTCAGGATGATATTAAAATTTGTCATAATAACCGGATGTAACTATACGGATAACAGAGGTTTGGAAACTATATGTTAAGTAGTTGCGTTGGACGGTTTACAAATCTTTATATATACATTTCTTCTGTACGTGTATATGTCACTGTAGTCCTCCTAAACGGCTCTACCGATTTCGATGAATGGTTTAGATTCACTATTAGAATTTTAGGATTTTTTTTATTATCAAGGCAGGACAACGTCTGCCGGGCCCGCTATTATATGTATAATGATAAAAAAATTGATAACTATATATAAAAAAATCGTAATAAAGAACAGAAAATCAATTTTTGAAGTGGAAACTTCTTGGCGGGTGAAACATTTTTGGTTTCTCGTCAGCGACATGCTAGTGAAGCGTGACTGAAATGCTTGTGATGTATTATGATGTATATGTCAGACTAGCGACACATAGAATAGCGCGGCCTGTATACATGTTGTATTGAACTTGTGCAACCTATCATATGTTTGATTAAGTAATAAACTGTACTAGTGGGCGCCCAGTGGTCGACATTCGACTATAGTTCATTGATTTTTTAAAGGGATAAATATTATAATAATAGTTGTATGTTATAATAGCATTGTTGAATGTAGAATGAAAAAGGGTAATTGGAACGTAAGAGTAAAATAATACATACAGTCGAGCATAGCAACCTCCTTCACAACCTTTTTTGAAGTCCTTTATTGACAGATGTCAAAATGTATTTTTTATTTACATGTGT
>MU159659.1:85371-103240 GCA_015888305.1 Antheraea pernyi
AAATTGAAGCAGTAGTGTGAGTAATGCATATTTTAATTAATTTAATGTACTTCTAATGCATTTTATATAAAATAAATAGCTTTTTGCACTTCTCCTCCATATAAACATTAACTATGCCAAATTTCACGTTCATCCGTTCGGCCAATTCCGTATATTATATATATGTATAATAATATATTATTAATATATATGATAAAAATGTATATAATTATTGATCCGAGAGCCAATAAATGTGAAAACCATCTACCATCTACATCTACATCAAAACCACACTAATGTTAATAATTCCAATATATAAATGATACAATTTATTATTCACACCTTAATAATTATATGGCCGCTCGTTAGTAATTCCTAATTTTCTGTCTCCCATTACTATGTAAGTAGTTTTTAATTTAACGTACTTAGACTTTTTGGTGGGATTTTGGTCTGTCACGTAGTGGCTTTTAGATTTCATTCATAATCCTGTGTTATTTGACTGTATATTTTGTGATTTTTATGACATTTTACGTAATATAGTTCGGTTATTGTGCACAAGTGTATTGGATGGCAAATAATACCACGGAGCATTGATTCGGACTTGCCACAAAAACTCCCTGGAAAGTTCTAACAAGGGAGCCGTCATTTTGTTTGAACGTTGAAATTATCACAAGACACATTGGGCATTTCACGTGAAGCGGACAACGAAAAAAAGGTGAGGTTCTGAAATTCGTTCATATTTGGTCTATTTGGACTTCTAGTAGGTATGAATGTTAATGCATAATTATTTTTTTTCTATCACGTTTATTTGTCAAGTTATGGGCTTCTAAAGAACAGTCACACCTGAAATTCAGATTTTTTGGAAGTAGTTTTTCGAATTGAACAAATTTACAATAAAATATTAAACGCAGCGATTTATATAGCAGAATAATTGCTCTTTTTGAAAATAAAATAAACTTGGAAAAAACCTTTTTTGTAATGTTTAAAACCGATAGTAAATTTTTCGAAACAAAATTGTAATAACTTAGGCATCTTTTTTTTCTTTTTTTTTTACATCAAAACGTAGTAGGTATGAACCTACTAGAAGTCGAAATAGACTGAATATGAACGAATTTCAGAACCTCACCTTTTTTTCGTTGACCGCTTCACGTGAAATGCCCCACTTGTCAATTTCAGTAATAATCTAGAAGATTAATTGCCAAAAATCAAATTAATAAAAACGTATGCCTGCCGGGCTAACTAGCATATATACATATTTTCTTGCATCTTGCACATTTTGTTGCGAAATGAAAGTGAAATATTCGTCACATTTATAGTCATGTAACAATCATATATATGCTTAATTACAAATAATTTTTGTAACTTTCAAAAATTATAATTACACGCCGCGTATAATCAAACTCATTGTACAAAAAAAAAACTAAATTTAATTACGTGGAGAGAACGGAGGTCTAGTGATGTTATCGACGGGCATAGACTGGCTGTATACAATGATTCTGTAGTCTCGTTTGCCGCAGAAAAAAAAAAATATAATCAGATCAAGTTCGAATTCCGAACTGTGAGTCACTTGTCAAACTTTCGCGCGTAAAAAATTGTGCGATCGTTACCCTAAAATGACGACGGTACGGTTTTATCTGTGGTTTTGTTTTATTTACCATAATATCTTTGATTTATGGTTTCGTTGTTTACAGATAAAAAAAATATATTTTCTAAATTCAATCTAGCCTAGATTATTTCTTGAAACATTCCGTCTGGAGAAAGCGTAGTGAAAATTTTGAAGACTCTTTTTATTTGTTTATCTATGGTCAGTTGGTCACAGATTAACATTTTCAATGTAGTAGGTGTTCTTTTTAAATTCCTAACATTACAAACTTATCTTTGGTTTCATAAAATCAACAGGATGATTCATTTATCGCCTACGTCTATCTTTACTTGCATTAAAACCGTGGCGAATCCTTCTATTGTGTATCGGATTACAAAAGTGTTTAAATTTTCGGTTTTATCAACAGTTGCCGAAAATTAAACTAAATTATTTTCAAATGGAAATAATTTATTTGAATGGTCATAAGTAATTTCTAATAATTATGATGTACTGGCGGGGCAGGAAGACGTTGTCCAGGCCTGGTAATAAAAAAAAATGTGCCGTCACGGGACGCCTGGCAGATGTGAAACATCGAAATTGTTTGGTATAAGTTATATGCGTAAAAGTACAGATTACGACAGGAATCAGCTATGGCATAATGAAAAGATAAAGCATTACAAATTTGTTCTATAAAATAATGACTGTTTATTTATTTTATTACATAAATATCCATTTGTATTAAATACAAAATACAAAAAAAAAATTAAAGGGGCTCATGCGCGGTGTACTTGGCGGCATTTATGAAAGAGTGCTAGGTCGCCGACGCGTGCCGCGTAACACTAGTATAACGATTACCGGACAAAACAATTTGAATCTTATGTTTATACAGATTGGGTTGCAAATGCTTTTGAGTATTTCGTTAATAGTACAAAGTTCGTGTTTTGCGTCGCCACGTCTCGCCACGCCAAAATCAGGTTTACCCGCGCCTATAGATGTTTCACATCAAAAACCTTGACAGATTATATACCTAAACGTTAAACCACATGGAAATCAGTTCAATAGTTTTGGAGTTTATCGCGAACAGACCGACAGATGTGGCAGAGGATTTTGTTTTATAATATATAGTGATAGTAATTATTGTTAACGATATCCGTGTAGTTTCAGCCTTTATCGAAATATATTTCCCATCAAAAAATCGTTTTTTTATGATTGTGTGTTCCTTTCCATTCTTTTTTCATGAATATATAAATGAATTGTTTCACGGTTTCCGAATATGATTCAATGTTAATACAGAATTAAGAGAGAAAATCAAAACATAAGGAACTTTGGTACACCGAGTTTATGTTAGATGATTTTTTTTAACAAACCGACCGCTAATGATTTGTTTTAAACATAATTATGTCTGTACATAAGAATCATATCGTAATACTATATACTAAAACCTTCCCGTAAGCGTATAGCCAGAGAAAAGGAATCGTGAGAAAGCCTGTTTTTTTGGTTTTTTTTAAACAATTATTTATATTATTTATTTTTCATTTTTTAGTTATTTTTTTTTAACTTTTTTTCGGATTATTGCATTGTCATTGACGTTTGACAGGTGTGCAAAGTTTGAATTAAATCTGATCGTTCAAAGTAGGACAAAATCGAGCTCAAAGGGGTCAGTTACAAACATACATACAGGTGAAGCTAATAAAAGCGTGTTAACCCAGATAAGCCTACTGTCCTATATTTAGGACAGTAGAAATAAAAAAAAATATCAGAATACCCTCTCGGCCATTGTATTTGGCGGGATCTTAGTCATGTAGTGGCGTTATATTTTATTCACAATATTACAATTAATATTACAAGAAACTTGTAATATCGATACTAACTTGACAATGGCAGTAATAATCTTATAGATTGGTTGCCAAAAATAAAGTAAAAAAAAACGTTTTAACAAGAACTCATCTTGTTAGTTAATGGAAAGGATTGCAAGAATCTTGTAGTGTAGTATCATTAGCTACTCGACAATGGCAGTAATAATCTACCGAAAGATCGGTTATCGAAAATAATATTAAAAAAAGTCCGCCTTAAATAAAATCTTACTTGAAACAAATGTACTTTGTTCAACATTCAAAACTATTGTTACATTATAAGTCTATGCTTAAGAATGGTATCTCAATATTAAATTTTTCGTTTGGGCCTAATTCCTACGAAAATATTGCTGTTATTTTCGGCTTGCATGAGCCCGAAACCGAATGTTAGTTGAATCCTTAGAGCGATGCATCGCTCGTGACTCACGGTCCGTTCACTGAACATACGAATAGGGTTGCTAATATTTTGGTTAATATAATCGTTATTATTTATTTTCATAAAACTATGCTTTATTCAATTATTTCAAATCAAATTAAATGAGTACTTTAAATAAGAAAAAAAAAGAACTTTATATAATTTAGGCTCTATTAAGCCGTTTATGAACGTCTGAACGGTTCGGACAAACAACCCAGTCATCGAAAATAAACGGCAAGAAACTCGGTTTATCTTTTTATATTCATATGTTTAAAACACATTATACTTTACAATCGTTTTTAGTGAATGCACAGAGAGGAGTCAATCCCAGAAGTCACAATCGTTCACATATTGATCCACGCTATTAAATTCACACGTCGGTAAATCGTTAATATGTTTTGGGACTTTGTTGGAAAACCTAATACTATTAGCTATAAAACCCTTACTGGTTTTACTAAATTTGAAACATGGCACAACCAGTTTGTCACAGTTTCAAGTATTTCGATCATGGCGGTATTTTATGAAATCCAGTTTTTCAAAGTTTTTGCGAACACACATTAAGTTGTCAAGAATGTATTGGGAGGGTGGAATTAGAGGCCGTAATCCTGAAACTTAAACTTTAATTATTCGCGATGTCCCATATTGTACATGGCACGAACTGCGCGTATTTGTTTTTTTTTATATCATAGGAGGCAAACGAACAGGCGTGTCACCTAATGTTAAGTGATCACCGCCGTCCATAGACACTAGCAATACCAGGGTAGTTGCTAGTGCGTTGCCAGCCTCTGTTTGGGTGGAGGGCGAGGGAGGAGGAAGGGGAGGGGAAGTAGGCTTCTGGCGCTGTCGCTGACCGATCGAAACGCAACAATGCAAGCACTGTTACTTCACTTTGGTTTTCTATGAGAGGGTGGTACTATCCCGGGCGAGCCGTCCCATTCATGCTGAAACCAGTAATAACTTCAGCGTGGCTCTACCACCTACAAATTAAAAAAGTATGATTTTGTAATCAAAATGTGATGTCTATACTTATAGTCTATTTTACGCACTTCGACTTTTACTATCACGCTCTTCAAGTCACTTTAGGCTCTTATAGTAATATAGAAAGCTGTATAAAAATATTTGGGTGCGTCAATGTACATGGCGATTCTCGTATATATCATTACATAGTATAAAACAAAGCCCCCCCCCCCACACACACAAACATCGTGTCTGTCTGTCTATCTATCTTTTCGCGATAATAAAGCTCTTTTGTAGCTGGTAGAGCCACGGTGAAGCTATTACTGGTTTCAGCATGAATGGGTCGGCTCGCCCCCGGTACTACCACCCGATACACAGAAAACCGACGTGATGTAACAGTGCTTGCATTGTTGCGTTTCGTTAGGTCAGTGAGAGCGCCGGATAACCCACCTCCCCTAGCCCCTCCCTCCTTCCCCACTCGCCTCCCCTAAACACAAGGTGGCAACGCACTTGCGACTCCCCTAGTGTTGTTAGTGTCTATGGACGGTGGTGATCACTTAACATCAGCTGACTCACCTGTTCGTTTGCCTGCTATGTCATAAAAAAAAACTCAAAAACTACTAATCGCCTTTTTTGCGGTTTTCACCAGTAGATAAAGTGATTCATGAGGAAGGTTTTGGTATATAATTTGTCAAGGATTTTTTTATAATCAGGGCGGGACAACGTTTGCCGGGTCCGCTAGTAGGTTATAGTTGACAACCCTACATATGAATTAACATAGCCTAGGCTGAATATAACCGCTACATTTCTATAGGCCATTTCGTGTTATAAACCACAATAAAACGTTGCGATTTATTTCTTCAATGCCTTATGCAACATGATCTTTATTGAGAGAATGCAAATGGCCGCGAATTGTCTTGTTCTGTTATTACAGTTTTATAGAGATTATAGGCTGAACGGTCTATTCGTTGAAAGTTTACAGAAACACGGCTATTATAGACAAAAGAATAATAATAAATTCTAGGTTTTGTCTTTTTTTTTTCAGCGATGTCCCATATTGTACATGGCACGAACTGCGCGTATTTGTTTTTTTTTATATCATAGGAGGCAAACGAACAGGCGTGTCACCTAATGTTAAGTGATCACCGCCGTCCATAGACACTAGCAATACCAGGGTAGTTGCTAGTGCGTTGCCAGCCTCTGTTTGGGTGGAGGGCGAGGGAGGAGGAAGGGGAGGGGAAGTAGGCTTCTGGCGCTGTCGCTGACCGATCGAAACGCAACAATGCAAGCACTGTTACTTCACTTTGGTTTTCTATGAGAGGGTGGTACTATCCCGGGCGAGCCGTCCCATTCATGCTGAAACCAGTAATAACTTCAGCGTGGCTCTACCACCTACAAATTAAAAAAGTATGATTTTGTAATCAAAATGTGATGTCTATACTTATAGTCTATTTTACGCACTTCGACTTTTACTATCACGCTCTTCAAGTCACTTTAGGCTCTTATAGTAATATAGAAAGCTGTATAAAAATATTTGGGTGCGTCAATGTACATGGCGATTCTCGTATATATCATTACATAGTATAAAACAAAGCCCCCCCCCCCACACACACAAACATCGTGTCTGTCTGTCTATCTATCTTTTCGCGATAATAAAGCTCTTTTGTAGCTGGTAGAGCCACGGTGAAGCTATTACTGGTTTCAGCATGAATGGGTCGGCTCGCCCCCGGTACTACCACCCGATACACAGAAAACCGACGTGATGTAACAGTGCTTGCATTGTTGCGTTTCGTTAGGTCAGTGAGAGCGCCGGATAACCCACCTCCCCTAGCCCCTCCCTCCTTCCCCACTCGCCTCCCCTAAACACAAGGTGGCAACGCACTTGCGACTCCCCTAGTGTTGTTAGTGTCTATGGACGGTGGTGATCACTTAACATCAGCTGACTCACCTGTTCGTTTGCCTGCTATGTCATAAAAAAAAACTCAAAAACTACTAATCGCCTTTTTTGCGGTTTTCACCAGTAGATAAAGTGATTCATGAGGAAGGTTTTGGTATATAATTTGTCAAGGATTTTTTTATAATCAGGGCGGGACAACGTTTGCCGGGTCCGCTAGTAGGTTATAGTTGACAACCCTACATATGAATTAACATAGCCTAGGCTGAATATAACCGCTACATTTCTATAGGCCATTTCGTGTTATAAACCACAATAAAACGTTGCGATTTATTTCTTCAATGCCTTATGCAACATGATCTTTATTGAGAGAATGCAAATGGCCGCGAATTGTCTTGTTCTGTTATTACAGTTTTATAGAGATTATAGGCTGAACGGTCTATTCGTTGAAAGTTTACAGAAACACGGCTATTATAGACAAAAGAATAATAATAAATTCTAGGTTTTGTCTTTTTTTTTTCAGCAATTAATTTTATGTTAGATTATTACTGCCATTGTCGAGTAGGTAATGATGTTATAAGTTTCTGGTCATCGTTTCAATTAACTGACAAGATGGTGGCCATCCTGTTAGAACTTTCTAGGGAGTTTTTGTGATAAGTCAGAATCCATGCTCCGTGTAGTTATTTCCGATACACTTGTGCACAATAACCGAACTATATTACGCAAATAACCAGCAATATTACAAAATATAGAGCTTAATAATACAGGACTGTGAATAAAATATAAAATCTAATTCCAGGATCCTGCCAAAAACTCTCAATTTTATGTTTTGATTATATCCTTACGGATGTTCTATAACGATGTCGCAACTTTAAGGAAAAGAAAAAGACGTTACTTAAAAATATATTTGTGTGAAAATGTGTTCAAAGTTAGACCATGTTTAGGTACACGCTCGACTGAAATTTATCTTCAAAATACATGAAGCGCTTTAAGTCGATACTAAAAGTTTTTAAACTGTTAAGACTTTACTTGGTCAATAGAGTAGTAAGCTAGATTAAAAAAAAATAACTTTTTTTTTTATAGTAGCACGGCAGAATGACTGCACTGTGCCTGATGGTAAGCACAGTATGATCCAATAACAGTGGCGACCACCGAGTGATATACTATCCATCGCCGGTCGCCGCTGTCATGCCGGCCTGCGAAAAAATTTTAATTAAAAAAAAGACGTAACTTAAAAATATATTTGTGTGAAAATGTGTTCAAAGTTATACAATGTTTAGATACACGTTCGACTGAAATTTATCTTCAAAATACATGGAGCGCTTTAAGTCAGTTCTAAAAGTTTTTAAGCTGTTAAGACTTTGCTTGGTCAATAGAGTAGTAAGTTAGATAAAAAAAAATTAACTATTTTTTTTTTATAGTAGCACGGCAAAATGACTGCACTGTGCCTGATGGTAAGCACAGAACAATCCAAAAACAACGGCGACCACCGAGTGACATACTATCCATCGCCGGTCGCCGCTGTCATGCCGGCCTGCGAAAAGCTGGATATGCACAGGCTGATCCCGAAACGCGACCCGCAAAAGCGAATCACTATGACGGGCTTTTTCGCCATATACATGGTGGTTGCGACCCAGTCAGGCTGTAAAACCCTACCACCCCGCTTTCGCCATTGCCTCGTTCGTTATCCAGCAGGGTGCACCACGTGCAGGTGAGGTTGGCTTGGGTGTCTCAAGTCTTATGATGTTATTTGACACCCTTACACCCCAAAAATCTTAATTACCATCAGCCTCGAAGAAGCCCACTGCAGTGCTGCTATAGGCCTATTCACGAAGGAAGGTATGCAAATAGTCACCGCGCCAACCCACGACGTACTGACGATTTCAAACTCCGAGACATCTATAGTTCTATATTTTTGCCATATACGGTGGCACTATATAAGAACATTCCTCAGGTTCAGGTTTCCTCACGACGTTTTCCTTCACCGTCAACCGATAGTGTTACCAATTTAAATTAGTAAATATCGCATAGAATTGCGAAAAATTCGTTGGCACATACCGAGGTTCTAACCAGCGGACATCGGGTGGTCCGTCACGGCTATTCCATAGTTTATTAAGTAAATACAGATTAGTATAGGAATACTTAGATAAACATAACGTTATTTAAAAGGTACGACGATAACATTTCTGGTATGTAAAATTAAGATAGTGAATTGTAATAAAAAAATGTATTTTTATTACAAAATCGGCCTTGCGATATGAAAACGTAAGTGAACGGGTTTGTTATGTTTCAAACGTCACAGTATCTGTTGGCGTTCGTGATTTATATTTCGGGGTTCCTTACTATCAGAATTAAAAATTCTTTATTCAATTAAGGTCCTGAGAAGGCATTTATGAATGTCAAAACCGCCACCGGTTCGGACAAACATCTCAGTCGTCGCGAAGAACCGGCAAGAAACTCGATCTGGTTTATCTTATGATTATACATAACATAGCACAACATATTTTTATAGAAATACTAGCTGATTCCCGTGACTTCACCTGCTTCGTTTATCGCCTCAATTGTGTTATATCTTAATGTTTTGTAGGTGGTAGAGCCACGCTGAAGCTATAACTGGTTTCAGCATGAGTGGGTCGGCTCGTCCGGGGGACTACCAACCCTCTCATAGAAAACCGACGTGAAGTAACAGTGCTTGCATTGTTGCGTTTCGTTCGGTGAGTGAGAGTGCCGGACCACCTCCCCTCTTCCCCTCCGCCTCCTCCTCTCCCCCCTCCCCCAAACACAGGCTGACAACGCACTTGCGACTCCTCCGGTGTTGCTAGTGTCTATGGACGGTGGTGATCACTTTAACATCAGGTGACCCTCCTGTTCGTTTGCATCCTATGATATATTAAAAAATATATATATGTTATAAGTCAAAGGAATAAAGGCAGCGTTTTCGACGTAAGCTGCCAGGCGGTTTTATATTTTCCGACAATTATCCTTATATTTTAATCAATTATAAAAAAAACCTTTAATACATTATATACCTAATCTTACCTTATATATCTTCACCTTCCTCGTGAATCTACTAATGAATACACCGCGAAAATTCGCTCAGTTTTTAGCTTTAGCTTTTGAGTCTATCGCGATCATACAGACTCGGCGGAAGACTTTTTATAATGGTACAGTTACATTTGTTATTGTTGGACACGCAGAGAGTGGAGTCATTTCCAGTCGACACCATCGTTCACATATTGATCCACCCTATAATAGCCTTTAGACATTAAAACCCCTATTGACAAATCGGTAATGTGCTTTGGGATTTTATTATAAAACCTAACGCTATTACCTAAAAAACTGGTCTTAGTAAATTTCCAATCGACACCATCGTTCACATATTGATCCACCCTATAAATAGCCTTTAGACATTAAAACCCCTATTGACAAATCGGTAATGTGCTTTGGGATTTTATTATAATACCTAACGCTATTACCTAAAAAACTGGTCTTAGTAAGCCTGAAACATGGAATCACCAATTTATTGCTGTTTATTTACCAAATCCAGGACATACAGTAAATTATCATTGCATAGTATAAAACAAAGTCCCCTACCGCGTCTGTCTGTCTGTCTGTTCGCGATAAACTCAAAAACTACTAAACGGATCTTCAAGCGGTTTTCACCAGTGGATAAAGTGATTCATGAGGAACGTTTTGGTATATAATTTGTCAAGGATTTTTCTATAACCAGGGCGTGACAACGTCTGCCGGGCCCGCTAGTCAAGAATAAATTGGGAGGGCAGAGGAGTAAAGATACCGAATTTAGTAAATTTCTTTTCTTCATATACATACATTCTGTCTAATGGGTGAGATCTTAGCCAAAATAATATTGTTAGTTTGGCATACACCGAGCTAATGTGGAATTAATTCGCTTGTTGGATTGTAGCCACTTTTCTCAACATACTGTCTACACATTAAAACCCCTATTGACAAATCGGTAATGTGCTTTGGGATTTTATTATAATACCTAACGCTATTACCTAAAAAACTGGTCTTAGTAAGCCTGAAACATGGAATCACCAATTTATTGCTGTTTATTTACCAAATCCAGGACATACAGTAAATTATCATTACATAGTATAAAACAAAGTCCCCTACCGCGTCTGTCTGTCTGTCTGTTCGCGATAAACTCAAAAACTACTAAACGGATTTTCAAGCGGTTTTCACCTGTGGATAAAGTGATTCATGAGGAACGTTTTGGTATATAATTTGTCAAGGATTTTTTTTATAACCAGGGCGGGACAACGTCTGCCGGGCCCGCTAGTCAAGAATAAATTGGGAGGGCAGAGGAGTTAAGATACCGAATTTAGTGAATTTCTTTTTTTCATATACATACATTCTGTCTAATGGTTGAGATCTTAGCCAAAATAATATTGTCAGTTTGGCATACACCGAGCTAATGTGGAATTAATTCGCTTGTTGGATTGTAGCCACTTTTCTCAACATACTGTCTATATTAATTATATCTATTTAGTACTAGCTCATTTCATCTGTATCGTTTATTTTACTAATATATTTTATGTACAGAGGAAAAAACAAAAAATGTCGCTTATTTCCTTCTTCACGGCAAGAAAACATCTGCTGCCGAACGCTTAGTGCTAATGTGTAAAAATCATCGTTTCTTACAATGTTAATAACTTCTAAATAGATAAAAATGCGTTGTTTTAGATAAGGATCAAGTGTATATGAAATAATTTTTTTAAAAAAAGCAGAGATAGTCAAAAGGCCTTCCGATAACAGTGAAAATTCAGAACAATGGAATAACTTTGTTCTTTCTGGAATTCTGAAATCAGTTATAGTTTGAATTATTAATATTATTCAGGTTTTCACATATATTGCCACTCCGAGAAGTATCAATATTACATCTACACAGGCTGCTATACTATATACGTCACTAGTCTGACGTCACGAGCATGCCGAGGTCATCGGTGACGCGAACCCACAAGCATAAGGCTTTTCCTTACCAAAATCGCTTTACACGGCTCATGAAGACTGAAATCCATCCAGTAGATTTTAAAGATACCTGCACAACTACAGACCTCTATAATTTTATTTATATGGATATTATATGGATGTTCAGTATTGGCTCAAAAGGCAAAATTGCTCGACATCGGTTCAAATTTATGAATGAACGGAACCATAAAGTTATCTTTTTTGTTTATTAAATTCGAAGCGACGAGACATTACGTTGAGTCATAGACTATAGAGATCGTTGCCCCCCAGACGTGCCGGTTTAAGGGATGGCTTCCTGCTTCGGACGTATAATTGTTTATACTATGATTTTTTATTAATCTATCGTAATGTTTATTGTGGTACGTTGATTATATCAGGATGTTTTTGTTGTTAATCACTCGGATGTTTGAAACGCGTCTTCTATTTACACTGTCATGGCTGCCGTTCTATTTTCGAATTTTGTCTGTTGTGTTGCCAGGTTTTTCGTGAGCGATTGAAAGTTGTTTGTTATCTTTAATGTCTATGGAATCTTTTGAATGATCTATCAAATATCTCGCTTACTGACAGCACAACATGCTTGACAATAAACTATGAGCTGACTTTATAAACTGTTTTAACTTTGCCATCCCAATGAATTCGTGATAATTTAATGTATGTTCGTAAAAACTTAGATAAGATGGTTTTAGTAAAAGACGAACATAATTTAAATACTATAAACAGCAACAAATTGGTAATTCCATGTTTCAGGCTCATTAAGACTAAAAACAGATTTTTAGGTAAGACAAAGTCCCAAAACACATTACCGATTTGCCGGATAGTGAGTGCAAGCACCATGTCAAGCGGGTTTTAACGTATAAAGGCTATTATCGGGCGGATCAATATGTGAACGATGGTGACGTCTGGAAATGACACCTCTCTGTGTGCAGCCACTAAAAACCGAAGCAGTTATTTAGTATTTGGATGGAAAAACATATCATTCTGTTTAATACAGACCGGTGTACAGAAAATACGTGTAAGCACGTAGGCAAAGGTTTGTTTAACATGAAATTCAATAAAGCTGTGACAACAACGTTCTTAGTAATGAAAAATGATGTCTATAATTGTAATTATAAGGTTTAAAATCATTCAAAGTTGTACAAACAGGACAACTACATGAATATTCATTACAGGAGGAAAGTAATTCGTGGAATGTCAACGGGAATAAAATTTTTCTAGGTATTCAATGAATAATGCGTTAAATCAGGGAGATGGATGATCCGAATATGTAATTTTTCCTGTCATGTTTGCATGAGTCAATCATCGGCTTGACGAAATAATCTAGAAATAGACTTCGTTTTAGAATAATGGGTTTGTACATATATTGTTATAATTAAATTCTATTGACCACCAAAAATAATATTGAACTGTCCTATTGTTTTCGAAAATGCTTAATCGATTTTGATATATAGAAGAGTTTTCGGGGTATTAGCTATTGTTACAAAATACGTATAGTCAGCCGTTCGGTCGGCCAGGGAAAGTAATAACACTCTGTAGGCACTGTGACTATTTTTCCGGGAAGAGATTCCCCTTACAAGAACTTCCACATATGTGTGCGTTCAGATCAAAGACATCTTGCCCTTTATATGCCGAACTCCAACCAATAACGCCTCAGACCAGGGTGAATAATGAACAGCCGATAACTACAACCAAAAGAGTTTGAGGTCATTAGTAACACCCCCGATATAGTCAATAGCGCGGTATCGCAGGTCAATAGTGGCTCCTCCGATATAACTCTAATATGGTGGCGCTAGTAATGTTCCGGTGGTGTCGTAGTCAGTAACATAATACTAAACATATCGGTACTCTTTTTCACGACTAAGCAGTAATGATAAAATTGAATAGAAAATTTAAAATCGGTAACACTCTTTGGAAATTACATGGTTATGATAAAACGACAATTAAAAAAAAATCGACCCTGTCATAAGAATTGCCGACAGAAGTGAAAGCTCGAAACAATAAAATAGCTGTGTTCTGTTTTAATTTTTTTAATTAATTGTAGTGTGAATAAATTTTCTTCTATAAATTATTGATATTAGTGTGATTTTCACATCTATTGACACGAATGATATTATAAGTGAAAAGGTGTACCAGAGCAATTATTATATACATCTTATAACATTTAATAATCAATCAAACGTAGCTGCAAAATATCAATATTACATGTACACGGCTGCCTGTACTACGCGTCGCTAGTGTGACGCAACGAGCGTAATAAGGCCGGTCACATTTACGTACGCCATGATGCGATATTAAAATTTCTTTCTCCTGCCAAAAATACCGCTCAACGCGCCTTATAAGTTATCATTTCAAAAACGTATACAGACGTAGCTCTGTAGTTATTAATTTCGTCATTTTAAAGTTGATAATTAATCAACTTCGCTATCTCTTTGGTTTTTTTTTTTCACAAATTTGGTTACAAAAGAGTTTGATTCTGTTAACACTGATACGATAAGGTTGTTACTAATGTAACCTACTAGATGTGAAACTAACGTGCACAATATACGAGAGCTGAAACATTTAAATAAAGTTTATATAAACAAAGAAATTCCATAAAAAAAAAATAGTACAATTTTTTTCCATTTGAGATTTTATGGAGGCTAAAGAACAATGAAAAATATCAAATTTATATTGTATATTATTGTATTTGTGGCACATTCGGTAGAGGGGCGAGTGTTGTCCAACGTTTGTCGAATACTTTTGCGATATATGTAATCAGAGACTATACGCTGTTGTCTTGACGGGCCTTTATGGTCTCATCGGACTTTTTGGACCAGCTCTTGAGGCATTCGACCGTATGGCAACAGGCTCAAGGGCATTATGAGGGCCGAGCCTCGGCTTGAGCTGTTGATTGCAATATCACGAATTTGTCTAAGCGAAGCCGCGAGCAAAAGTGGGTTTATATATTTATACTTTATAGATTGTACCGTTTGAGGGCGATCTCATCCGAGGTTAAATAGCGACCTGGTTTAAGATGGTCAATACTCTAAACGTAGAGACGGCTGGCTCTTAAGTGCAGCTGTCGGAACAGACCAACAGGTGTTTGTCTATAGATTTTCAACTCGACGGTGATAGTTAGCCAGGCGAACTTAGAAAAAGCCACCATGATATGGTTTTGTCATGATGTTTTCCTTCACCTGGAGCCCCGGTTCAGGTTTTTTTTTAATATCAAAAGCAGGCAAAGGAACAAGTGGCTCACCTTAAGTGATCACCACCGTCCATAGACACTAGCAACACCAGGGGAGTCGAAAGTGCGTTGCCAGCCTGTTTATGAGGTGGGACTCCGGCGCTCTCACTGACCGAAGGAAACGCAACAATGAAAGCACTGTTACTTCACGTCGGTGTTCTGTGAGAGGGTGGTACTACACCGGACGAGCCGGCCCATTCATGCTGAAACTACTAATAGCTACAGCGTGGTTCTACCGCCTACAAATCTATCTATGTTTGTAAATAATTTATCACGAAATGTTAAACCAGATCGAGTTTCTTGCCGGTTCTTCTCGATGACCGAGTTGTTTGTCCGAACCGGTGGTAGCTTTGACGTTCATAAGCGCCTTCTCAGGGCCTACATTGGATACATCACTTACAATGCAATGCAGGTGCAATAATTAGAACTTACGTCCATCGACGCTGAGTCCGAACACGCTACCAAGTCATTTTTTTTTCTCGAATTGACTACGCTATTGGCCTTTTTGGAGGCCTCTACAGCTTCACCGGACTACGAGCCCAACTAAGTCATCATCGCACCGAGATATATAATCCTTTACTGAATGTATAAGGTAGACGTAACAGTGTGAGTCTATTGCGTACGCGATATCGACCAATGGCCGTCGCGGAATGGCTCCACATTAAAGTGTTTCGATGCCAAAAATTTAATATTGATATTGGATCATTTCCAATATAAATGTGTTTAATAATTTTATCATCAGAACAGCTGAACTAATATGTCTTGTTTAATATTAATGGTATACTCAGAACCGCAAGTAATGGGTCTGTGAATATATCTTTAAAATTTGATATATTTGATTGGAGTAGGCATTAGTTTCCGGAAATCAATGACTAAATATTATAGTGGCGGTTACTTTGCACTTCGTTTCGATGCCAAAAATTTAATATTGATATTGGATCATTTCCAATATAAATGTGTTTAATAATTTTATCATCAGAACAGCTGAACTAATATGTCTTGTTTAATATTAATGATATACTCAGAACCGTAAGTAATTTTTCTGATATTGTAAATGCGTCTGTGATTATATCTTTAAAATTTGATATATTTGATTGGAGTAGGCATTAGTTTCCGGAAATCAATGACTAAATATTATAGTGGCGGTTACTTTGCACTTCCGCCTGGAATTGATTGACCGCTACTACGTCTAACTGCAACAAAATTGCAGTTATAAAATATTGCTATGTTTAATATTTTACTGTAAATTTGTCCAATTTAAAACACCGCTTCCAAAAAAACAGAAAATCGAAAATAACTATTCTTTAGACGCCCATAACCTTATAAGTAAACACCATAGAAAATAAAAATTGTGTGTTCACATTCATGCCTACTAGAACTCCAATTAGGCTGAATATGGACACATTTTAGACCCTCAAGTTTTTTTCGTTATCTGCTTCACATGAATTACCTCATGTCAAAATAAAAGTTTGTACCTTCTATTATGGTCAAATTTTGCCTACTAGAGGTACACTCATAGTCTTAAAATTTCGGTTAAATGGTCGCCCTAATGAATTGCTGCCGTGTTAGAACGTTGACCGCATTTGAATGACATTCTAAACTTTACTACGTTTAACTGCAGTTATAAAATGTTTTATAGTAAAATTGTCCAATTTAAAACACCGCTACTAAAAAATCCGAAAATCCAAAACAGCTATTCTTTAGACGCCCATAACTTTATAAGTAAACACCATAGAAAATAAAAATTGTGTGTTCACATTCATGCCTACTAGAACTCCAATTAGGCTGAATATGGACAAATATTAGAACCTCCCTTTTTTTCCGTTCTCTTCCTTACGTGAATGCTTATGCTTGTATCTCGCTCCATAGAGGTACATTCGTAATCATAAAACTTCAGTTACATGGTCGCCCTAATGAATTGCTGCCGTGTTAGAACGTTGACCGCATTTGAATGACATTCTAAACTTGTTTATTCTTTTAACAGATCCGTTAAATTTTTACCTCAAAACGTACAAAACGGTGTTTGCCAATGATTTTTCTTATGACAATTTTAAAGGAGTGGCCTCAAACCGTAGTGTGCAATATCGTTATGTACACCTGTTATTCTGAAATCGACCTTCATACGAACATATAAGGCTCATGTTCGTGTGATAATTGCGGATTAGGTGCGGTCTAATGTCAGTCGTTTACGGTTTGAAAATGGAATTTGACGTTTGACATTTTGAATCTTTTAAATATGGAATGCGCCATATTGTTTCTGGATTTTCTTATCTATACTTAATATTGTAAAGCTGAAGAGTTTGTTTACTTGAACGAGCTAATCTCAGGAACTACTGGTCCGATTTGAAAAAACATTTCAGTGTTAGTTAGCGCATTTATCGAGGAAGGCTATAGGATATATTGTCACGCTAAGACCAATAGGAACGGAGCACAAATGAAGAATGTTTCAAAATCGTTTTCTTTCTCCTTTTTGAGAGCTTCCGTTGCATCCGTTAGTCCAAAGTTAGTTACGTTAAAGTTAGTTACGAAGTCGTGGGCAGAAGGTAGTTATCATATAAACAAATTGTTGTATATTGTAAAAAACTAGTGTTAGACCTTTTTGTTTTGTTTTTTTTTTGGGTTTCCCTAGATAAGTTCTATTTTTTTTTTCCTTTTTGAAAGCTTCCGCTGCATCCGTTAGCCCAAAGTTAGTTACTTACGTTAAAGTTAGTTACGAAGTAGTGGGCAGAAGGTAGTTATCATATAAACAGATTGTTGTACATTGTAAATAAAAAATTTTTCAAAAAAAAAATAAACCGCCTTCGATGTGAAACACAAATAAGGCACTAAAAAGCGAAAAATAACTGAATTATTAAATTAACCAAATTAAATAAAAAATATTGATATTCGCGCTACCGAATAATATATTTGAAGTCGATGCCAACCTAAATTCATATCATCTACATACAAAGGTTTGGTCCACTCTGGTGTCTCA